>PVKM010005236.1:0-19947 GCA_004027735.1 Carollia perspicillata
GGGGGGTGAGTTTGGAAACAAAAGGAGGACATGGCAAGAAGTGGTTGGCAACATAAAAGGTGTCCAAACCTGGGACCTGTCTTTCTGGACCACATCCTGAGAGAGCAGATTGATGGGATGTTGGCATTGCCAGAAAGCACTTAGCAAAGGCCAGAAAAATGCATTTGGCCAGAGCCCACAGTGACCTGATTCCGAGGACTTTAAATGAAATTTTAAGGTCAGAGTAGGGTGGGGGGAGCAGGGAGTATAAGGAAGGAGAAAGAAATAAAAATTAAACTGCATAAAGGGATACTGTAATGGATAATTCATGTCATGTGGGAGAAATAATACAAAGGAAGACATTCACAGTGTATTCAGAAGGAAGTAACAAGGAATCCAGTTGCGGCCATCCTGTAGCAAGGACCCAGGACCCGAACATGGTCACTCATGGGGACTCTTGATCCAAAGGAGACAGATGTGACAGGAGAGAGAGGCTGGGGAGCCAGGATGGGAACATCGATGGGAGAACCACATGGAAAGAGGGAAATCTTGAGTGTTTTGGTTGAGAGGATATAAGAGGGTGCCCAGTCCGGTGACTGGTTCCTCCTTCGTGCAGATCACAGAAGTGAGAGAGAGATGAGAACAGAGCAGGCCTTGAGGCTTTCAGGAGCTCAGCCCCTGTTCCCAGTCAACCAGGGCAGATACAGACTCATGCTAGCTAGTCCTCTTTGTCCCTCCAAAAGCCCAGCACCCATTCCTCATCTAGTCCTGAAAATCTCACTAGACATCAGGCCCAGCTTGGCCTTAAAGTGAAGTAGAAATGGAAGTGACTACGGACTGAGTATCTCCTATTCACCAGGGCAGTTCTAGATACCATGGCCACATCACCTTATATGTCTCACACGAACGTGAAGGTTAGCGTCCTAGGTGAGGAACAAGGAAACAAGTTCAGAGAAATTAAGAGACTTGTCCAGGGCTACACAGTGGGCTGAACGCTCTTAGTCTGCTCCTCCAGACCCATTCTCTGCTCTGTTCTGTGCCCTGGGAGGCTGGCCTCTATGGAAAGCACCTGCATTTGCATTCTGTCTCCATTTCAGATGAGCTGGCACCTGGGAGAGACCACCAAAGGTGGGCAGAAGGAGAGGCTGGGATATTTATGCCCTTGCTCTCTGTAGATGAGGTCACAATGTGGCAGAAGTTCTCAGGCCACCGTTTCTGTCTCATGGGCTCCTTCCCAAAGCTACAAAGATCTCACCAAGTCCCAGCCACTCGCCAAGTTCTTCCAGGCCTCAAGGTGGGTGGTGTCGATGTTTCCCCACTGATGCTAGTTTCTGAATACTTCCCCACCTTCTGAGCATGTACCCCCTCCTTCCAAAGGACTCAGAGACGAGCAAAGCAAATGCTAGCAGAGCTGGGGTTTGAACTTCAAATGGCCTTACTGAAAAGCTTGGGCTGTGAATCATGATGTTCCTGTGTGGTTAGTGACTTAAGCCTTAAAGGAGAAGAATACTATAACCATTTCTTCAAAAGAAGAAAGTACAGTGGGCACGAACGTTCCAATTCTGCTTTCATCCATGTCCCTGACAGCTGAGCCCAGAGTGTCCAATTGGAATCTCTTGTCATGCAATTTTTCTTTGAAGAGATAAATTGCTGGTAGAAAGATCTGAATTTAATAAGTCTTTGGGTGGCTTCAATTGATTTCAATCTGCAATGGTGTTTCGATGACTTTGCCAGGACTTGGCTTTCTGGCAGGTCTTATAAAACCAAGGGCTGGGCCAGCCAGCTTTATAAATGTTGCTCCAAACTGTGTAGATTCCAGGGACCTCCCCAGTTCATAGCTAATAACTAACACTATCCACTTTAAACTGTGGTTGAATCGCTTAAATATGAAAAAGGTCCCAAGAGAAAAAGCTCAGAACTTTGAGAATTCTTTAGCCTTTGCTTTTGGTGTTGGGCCAGTTCTTTCTAAGCTCTTCACTCAGATTCACTCCACAGCAGAGCTCCTTACCCTCGATACTATGGATGCTTGGGGTTGCATAATTCTTTGTTGTAGGTGGCCATCCCATGCAGCATAGGATATTTAGCATCATTCCTAGGCTTCTACCCACTAGAGGTCAACAGTGCTTCCTCCCCATTTGTGACAACCAAAAATATCTCCAGACACTGCCGAATGTCCCCTGGGGGAAAAATCACCCCTGGTTGAGAATTACTGCTTCAGCTTTACAAAAGAAGTACGTTATCACCTGAAAATTGCTGATTTCATCGGTCCAGTGTACTTGTATACCTGCAAAATTAAGCCCAGCTTTGTTCTCAAAGTTCAGAGTGCTGGATTTTCTAAACTTTTCCAGCCAAAGTCACCTCTTTAGAGGAAAGCCATACATGGTCAGAACTACCTTCAGAAGTCCTTCTGGAAGATGCCACTTTATAAATCCCATGCCTATCCTCATAGTTCCAACAAAGGTTTTCACTGAGCTTCAGCGGAATGCTGTAAGAAATACCAAGCTCTTCATCATGAACCATATTATCTCTAAATATATATCCTTAAACTCTAAAATCACATTTGATATGGTAAGTCATTCATACTGTAAGAGGCTCGTGAGAGCCAGGAAGAGCTAAAAAAACACAAACCCAACAACAAACCTAGATCTGTGGCCTTCATGCCGTGCTCACATGAGGATGTAGCACTGAGTTGGATGTTGGGCAGGATTACAAGCACTGTTAACGTGTAATTTCCACATGCCCCGTGCCTCTCGGGTTATGTTTCTGATTGAGTTCCCTTGGTTAAACATGTATATGATACAACTCCACTGTAGCATCATATAGGACAAAAAAGAAGCCAGTTTTAGGTCCAATTATTCTAATACTGTTTACCATATAGATTCTATTTCACACTATAAACAGAAAATTAAGAGCAATTTAAGATTATTGTGTTGTTTATTGCTCTAACTTCAAACATCAACCCCCAGTTACAAAAACTTCCTTTGAACTTGCATCAATTTCTCTTCTAAAGTCAGACAGGTCTTGGTTCAAACAGAGTCAAACAGGATCAACTCCACTATTTGTTCGTCCTTCCACACCCAGTAGGGCTGGTGGAGCTCCTGGGTTAACTACCTGCCCATTTGCTCATAAGAACAAATAGGAAGACAAGCCTTTCCTCGAAGATGAAGACATTGACTAGTTGCACACTGGCAGTGTGTGTCAACAGCACCTCTAGCCCTTTTCAAGTCCCAGACAGAAGCATCAGTAACATGAAAATAAACTAGTTGGTAAGGGATGCACTAGCATTAAAATGGGTAGTCCTAAATAATAACAGCAAATACACTGATTGAATTTAAGGTGTTTTTTTTAGCTAATTCATTTTTTCAAGCTGAGCAAGATAGAGTTATTCTTAATTAGATGTATTAATGTGATCAGTAGCAACTTCATTCATTATGTAAATATTTATTTAGACCTCTCGTGGGCACGGCACTATGCTGGGCACAAAGAAGTCAGATGTGAAAAAATGTCTTCCTTATAACATTTTTCAAGCTAAAGCGCTTTCTTAAATCATAGCCAACAGATATTATAATATCCAAACAAGCAATATCTAAGGAAAATAGTAGCTCTTTTCACTGGTAGAGTATGACCAAGCCTAAGCAGAACCAGCTAACCTGAGATTGGGTACAGTGTGAAATTCCACTTTGAAATTCTCATTCCAAAAGGTTCAGTTTTTCTCACTTACATCTAGTCACTAGTGGATGTGGCTTTCCACTGAATCAATGATTTAGTTTATTTGTGCCTATTAACAAATTCATTCACAGAGAAATGGAGAAAAATTCAATTAAAATGGGGCATATTTTAAAATGCAGTTGAATAAATGTCTTAATTATAAATTTGTTAAGAATCATTCTCTGAATTTTCTCTTTTAGAGTTCGACCTCAGAAAGAAATAGCCATCATCTATTATGTCATCTCTTTGTAAAAGTTTCCTTTCTACAGTAGGCCACCATCATTTCTTCAGTTTTTACAGAGTGGTCCACATAGTCAAAAATGTGTCCTCTATCGTGGCCTGGTAATAAATATCTGGGCACGGCGGCCCCTGCATATTAATGTGTCTGCTTTCTTTTTTCATGTTGTTTATTCGTTCATGAGCTCCTGAGGCATTTGCTAAATGCCCATTCCGCTCCGAGCACTGGGCGATAACGAAGGCGAGTGCACATACCAGCGAGGAGGGGAACGACTGTAAATGCAGTGAGATAAACCTGTATCTCAGGTACACGCAAGCTGAAGGGAAATGCAGAAGAGGAAACAAAGGTGTTAAAGAAGAGAAGAGGCTTTAACTAGAGAACTAAAAGTCCAGTGGGCACCCAGGGCAAGATTGCAGTCAGGCACCGTGGCATACCTGAGAGAACATGGTCCCTCTCTGGTACTGATGGAACATAGCATGTGGGGACCATTGTGGTGGTAATGGACTGGTTGTAGTGACCAGATAACCAAGGGTCTTGAGTGTCACGTAAGGTCTTAACTGTATGTTGTGAATAATGGAGAGCTACTAGAAGATTTTAAGAACAAGGTGTAGATAATAACTGTTTTGGTTGGGTTGCTAAGAAGAATCTGGAAGGTGTAAGACCTATTAGAACCAGACCAGGTATGGCTAAGACTGGGACTAAGGCATTGGTGATAGAAAGACAGGGAAGAGGGATGATTTGAGAGGAAGAAACACATAAACACTTGGAGACTGACTGGACATAGGGAAGAACACTGAGGGAAGAGTCAAAACTTACATGCATGCTTCCGCCTTAAATGAGCAGGCCAAGAAAATGGTCTCAACCAGGTGAGGACTAGAAGATACAAGCAGTTTGAGGGCAGGAGTTTTATGGGTGAGAGATGGGTGACACCTCCCATCTGAATGTCTGGCACCTATTACGTCTGAAGTGTCTGACAAGCATCCAGGTGGTGATGCCCAAAAAGACTGGATACACGTGTCCTGAGCTCAAGAAGGCCAAGGCTGGAGATAGAGACCCAGCAGTTTTTAGCACATGGTTGGTAGTTAAGGATCACAGGTAGGCATGCGAGGGCACAGCCAGAGGGTGTGGCGTGAAGACAGAAGGTTTTTGGAGGTGGAACCTTGGGAAAAAACCTGACACTTCGGGGTCAGGCAGAAAAAGAATAAGAAGATTGAAACCAGATGATAGAAAATATCGAGGAAAAATGATGAGCAAATAATGATGAAAAATGTAGAAGATATGAAAGCCAAATAACACATTGATTTGGGAGATCAACTAGAGGTATTCACAGGGATCCAGAGATGCTGGATCTAGAAAGTCAATAAAATTCTACTTAAACTTCTCGATGTCTCTCAGACATTCCAGCACAGAAGACTTCAGAGATGCAGCCACGTTTAGAGGCAGATAAAATGCATTCCAGGGTCACTGAACTCAGGGATTCTGTTGAAAAAGCATACTTTTAGGGACTGGAAAACCAATGTGTGATTGTCTTGCCCCACACTGAAGGCATGTATCATCTCATACAAATACATTATGGGGGTCGCGAGTGAAAGGCAGGGATACCAGAGGGAAAAAAGGAGTGGCGGAGAAGGCAGAGTGATGACCAAGGCCCTGAACACAGATAAGGATGCTAGAAGGAGCCAGAAAGTTGCTGTTGTTATCATTTTTGCTACTTCCCAGTTTCAGTCATTTACTCTAGAAATTCAAACTACCACATTGATTGAAAAATGCTCATTGCCCCTACCTGTGGAAGCCTTCTCACTGAACCTGGAAAGATTTACCCAAGGCCCCCACCTGGAATGAAAGGCACTGATGTCTTTCAAGATACCCTGTGAGCACCTTTAGATGCAGAAAAACTCATGGACCCCCAGGGCCTGCTGCAGACTGGGTCTTGCAGCTCCTGATCATCTTTTGCCATGTCAAGAACAAACAAGCTAATTACTGTCCCAAACCTAATTTTTTGTTTACATTAAAAGGATTTTAGGATTCGAAATTTATTGTAAAGGTTGGTTCAAAACCATTATCATCCAATATCCGGAAAGCATTCTCCAAGGGGCTCTTATGTTCTGGAGTCTCACAGAGCAGAGGCACTGAGAGCCTTTGTTCTGGACTATCTTTCTAAGGATGTACGCAAACAGCCTTGGAAGACAGAGACAGTGTCTCCTTGTAGAGCAAATGACTGGACGGCTTAATGCCCACCATGTGAAAAATAATGCCTTTCTCTGGGACAAAGGGAAGACATGCTAACTGCCAACTATAAGAGATTTGGGATCCCTAAGCTCAGGGTATCTCCGTGTGTGCGTTCAGGTATCACTTGGGCCTATTCACATCACCTGGTAGGAACCGGGGCTTGGAGAAATGGCACAAGTGTTGACACTCTGGCTTCTACCATTGTTATAAGTAATGAAGTCCTTTGTCTCTGAACCAGGAGTTTCATATCTTCTGCCAACATCCATGAAACTGTGGCAGGTTAACTTTCTAGCTTACTAAGTATGGTAAAGTCTTAGCTCCTTCACAGATTTTGACACCTAATTGCTATCTGTGAAGTTATCATGTTGATTACATAATATCCTTTTTAACAACTTTCCCCATGTCATTCTTTGCCTTGTCTTTACTTAAGTGTACTTAAATAAGATTCATACTTTGTCTACATCCAAAGGACTCAAGGCTATTTAATGGGTTAAAATACAGTGCAAGAAAACACACTGTAGGCAAATGTTATTCTCCACAGGAGAAAAAAGGGAAAGTTTTGCTTTCCTCTGTTTTTAGAGACAGCAAAATGGCGAATCAAAAAAAAAAATCTAATGATTTGCAAAGGTTCTAAAAAAAAATACTCCAGAGCAGGTGTGGCAGACAGGGTGTTGGCCTTGGGTAGAGTTCCCGAGAGGGTCTGTTTAACTGACCGAGTGGCATCGAGTAGAAGCAGTCAGACGAGGTACGGTGAGGTGGAGCAAGCCCGGAGTCACAGAGCCGCAAGGAATCCAGTTTCCTGCCAATTCATGAAATACGGGACTGGAGGTGTCCAAAAGCTTTATGCAAGGGAACCAGTATGCATTAGGCTGATGATTGATGATATTCTACTGCTACTGTGCCAGCTGGAAATAGGAGACCAGATGTTTCTGATTTCTGCCGTGTGGATGAAGTAACCTAGCACAGAGTCTACACCTGAAGGGGACTCAAAACACGCAACACAACAAAGGTGACAAAGATGCTCAATGACTGGTAACGACAACTGCCATGATGATAAATGACGCCTACATGAAAAATGATTATTCATTTAAACAAAGTGAGCACTTCATGATATAACTGCATGTCTGTATTTTAGTCCCAGGTGTGAGGGTCAGGAGGCTAGAGGAACTGTCGTATTTACCAGTACTTTAAATGCGTGACTATCTAAGAGAAACTACCCGTATACCATGTTGACGATTTCTCTAAACGCGTCCAGCTGGATGCTGGTGAGCAGCACATGGCCACACAGGCCACAGCTTCTATCTCCAGAGCCAAACAAAGAGATCTGTGGAAACACCTAGGAATCCAACTTTAGGTAGGGGAAAAAATCACTGTTAAACATCATTTTCCCTGATATAAAATTAATATAGGGCAGTAAAATTTGCAAATGCATCTCTAAAATATTTCTATGTGCAATATGTGGGTGGAGTGGAAGTACATTTATAGTTATTCATTTGGAAAATAATACAATAATTAATACATAATAATAAATAAAACTGTTTTTGCATATTCATAACTATAAACCTACTTTTGCCCAACGCTGTAGAGCACTAAACTAAAAATAAGAAAAATAATCCAGCCATTATATACCCTTTCACGGTGTCAGTAGCAGATGAAAGATACTTATGAACCCTTGATGGCAGTTTCCTTCTAGCAGAAAAGGCCACCTGTCTCCATCTAGCCTCAGGAGGCACTCAGGTGTGTAAGCCAAGGAGCAAGGAAGGAACACAGTTCTAGCCTCTAAGGAAGGTAATTCAACCCCAGACACCCTTCAGAGACCACGGTCAATACCTGGTTTTACGAAGGGCGGTTTTCTCCACTTCGTTTCCATGAAATAGATCTGACACCCTCTGGGATGGTAGGTTACCTTGCTATATGGATTTCACTCCTCAAGAATCATATCAAAGCATTCTATCCCAAGAAGAACATTCTCTGGTTTGTAGGAACAATTTATTTGTTTCTGGTATCATCTGCAAGTTGTTTTTTAAATAAAAGGAAATAAACTTATTAGGTAGATATTCAGATGTGTACCACCAGAGCTCAGCGAAAATAAGGAAAGGATAATTAAACCAATGGGTAAAAAGATAGGCCCTCCCACATTTACCTAAATTCAGGGCTGATTGTCTCTGTTAATTACAACACAACGCAAATGAGGACACATGTAAACATACCTTCATCCTCACTTGAGCCTGGTACTTTCATGCAGAGAGAAAGTATTCAGACCATCAGCACTAAGACCAGGCAGCACTGAGACAAACATCTGCCGTGAGCCGTCGGAGGACCAGATGGGAAAGTGATCCAAGTGCACACTGACTTGATGGGGGTGGCGGGCGGCGAGTGGCACAATTCACACAAATGTTACAGCAGATTTAGCTGGGAAGGTTTTGGCTCGAAGATCTCACTAGATGGCACACAATGTTGTGGCTATTTCACCACTAGCCCTTCCCCCTTTTAAAGTGTTTTTCTAAGAGAAAAAGTAAAGAAGCTTTTGACGTTTTCATATCTTCTGTTATCAAAATTTCTCCAGGAGCTGAATAAGGAGTTTAAACAACAAAAGAACCCGGAAAGTGATCTTTCATCCTGAGGTACATAGAATTCAATAACAAATATATCTGGTTTTCCTTTTTATGTAAATGTACTTCTGAAATGCAGGCTCCAGTTTTGCAGATACGGGGGAGAAGGTGTGGCATTGACGTGAACATCACCCCAAGTACTGGGATACCCTGATGCCCTGAGAAATGGCCGGGCGGAGTCCAAACACTGGCTGTCCTCCCAGCAGGGAGCCAAGAAGATCTGAAGCAAACCTTCCCATCTCTTTGAGACTCTGTAAAATACAGACACTAGCATCCCCCTACTTACTCAGATGCACAACAAGGTATTAAACACTAGCATTGGGAGGAAGGGGCAGAGCACGACAGAGATGTGAAGTGGGTAATTATCATACGGCTCCAGAAGGAGAAAGAATGAAAAAGGGAGTGAGTCCCTGCACATTTGGACGACATAATGCCAGGTGTTTGGTGCAAGACAAACATCTGGATGTGTGATTATATTTTTTATTCTTCCTCCAGATGCTGAGATATTGTAAATGTTAGGGATAAGGAAAAAATAGTTTGAACGTTTGAAAACAGAACCTGGTAAAAGGAATAGGCTATTAATTGGAGGCTAACAGAATGTTTTAAATAACAGTAGCAAACTAGGCTGAGGGAAATCTGTCACACCAACTTCAGATTTCTGTCAAAGGGTGGAGACCCCCCCATTGAGAAAAAAGCCTCAGCAGTTCTTTCCGAGACCATTTTCTAATAGCATTTCCTCTCACACACTTGTAATTTGCAGTTGTATAACTCAGTCATGTATTAGGACAAGGACATTAGAAAACTTCACTGCTCCCTGTCGCCTTGGATGACAACTACTTAACACATGATGGACAGCTCTTCCAGAGCCCACAAGAGCCACTGCTTTCTTTTCCAGAAAACAGCAGACATCAGACAATGCTCTTTTATCCATCTGTAACTATGTCTAAGTTCAAGTTGCGTATTCCTTTTTCAGAGGAAGAGATCACTCACTCATTGTGTGATGTCAATCAAACATTCGCTCAGTCTCTATCAATTCCTCCTTTGTAGAGGACACTGACGTTTGCTACTTATCTTTCTGAAAACATACTGAAATAACTTTATTTTCTCTGAATGCATATTGTATTTACTCAACTATGTTCTGTGTTCTTATTGAAGTTCAAAATGTTCTTTTTAGTTGGCTACAACAGCCTCAAGTTTGACAAAATGCTTGAGGAACTCTCTTTTTGCCATAAACAGACATCAAGTAGATTTAAAAATTTTGAGGACAAAGAATATTTATAGATACTGACAATTCCCTCTCAGCTTGGGGCCACTCTGTACTTCACAGTTGAGACAACCATGCAGTAAGCTTCTGAGATACAACAGTTAGAATTAAAAGGCCCAAGATTAAGTGCTGTACTCATTTGCAGGAAAATATTTTTCATACTGCCTTTGGAAATACCACAACTTAGACAGAGTGGTGATATCAGGCAGGCTTTGGAAAGCACAGAGTTGTCACAGAACAGTCTTTTTTCCCGATCCTCACAGTCTCAGTACTGCAAGGGTGCCATTACTCATCTACAACTGGGCCATCCACCTGAGACAATCTTCCATGGCTGGGGGACCCAGGGAAACTGGGTGTGATGGAAAGCTACAGTGCAGCCAGCCTGCTCCTGCAGAATGAGCCCCAAGGCCTGGGGAGCCAGCAAAGAATTGGACAGCCAATTTTGTTCCGTTACATCCAGTTCTGCTGAGGTCATGGAGTCCTGCCTTGTTTAAATTAAACTGTATGCCATATTTAGTCAGCCCTCCTAGAGTTAAAAGTTTAGTGTCTCTTCAGTTGGCTAAGTCTGTGTCGGGCTGCAAGCCATAACACTCGACTAAACCCAGCAGCATGAGCTACAGGGTCGACACACATTGTGGAGTCGCCTGTGCCCGAGGACCATCCTCTCTGTTAATGCGAAAGAAAACGGGCCCACCATTCTCAGAGCAATCAGGAAAACAGCTGATCCTCCGAGGCTGCAGTGTATAATATCCTTGTTTCCCCCCCTAATAAAGCTAGGGCGACAGGGAATTTTTCCAGGGAGAGCCTGTCTGCCTGCCCACAAGCACCTCCACCCATATATATACCACGTGTCAGTAATCCTTACTATTTTCAATTTTTCTCTGCTTCAACATTTAACTCCTATTTGCACTAGGTCCACATTTTTTCTTTGCTTGCACTGATTAATTTTATCCTCCATCTGCTTAATTTAAACCAGACCCGCAATTCCTCGGGTAAGAACATTTCAAAGTGGCCACTTTGTGGGGCAGATCCAATAAGTAAATAATAGCCAAATTATAGAGGACTAAGTTAAAACCCTGTGATTTAGGATTAAATGTCAACGTAAATCTTATTTTTAGTATTCTTTTTCAATGACCATACGCTGACAATCTTTCCAAGTAATTTTGCTTTAATATTTTATTTGCGGCAGTGCAGGTTGTAGTCAGCCCACTAAGCTTGTGCTTAGTGGGCTGACAGTACTAGTTTGAACATAGGAATGGTTATAACAGCCCAGAGAAAGCCCGTCTGGCATTAATGAACCCACCGGTTTCCCCCTCCTGTCCCAGCACTCACCTTGGGTATGCTGAGGTGTTCCCGGGGAGGAGGATGCTCCCGTGAGAGCCTCTTGTGTGTCTAGAGATGAGGGGCTTGCACTCAGAGGGGCAGGGGAGGCAGGGGCTGCCGGTGAGGTCAGGTCCAAGGAGAGGTCAGCTCTGCCCCCGCTCGCGCTCCGGCTTCTCAGTTCCTTCTCATGCGCCTCAGCTGCCAACTGCTCCAAGTATTTGTATCTGAAAGTTAAATTCCAAAGGGTTTCCGTAAAAAGAAAGAGGAGCCTGTGGCTGATGCTTGTTTATGGACGAAACACCTGCAGAGTGGGCTGCTTTCCTGATGCACAGAGCACAGCGCGGGGCCGGCTGGAGGGCCCAGTTGCCAGAAACACCCAGCAAAGCCAAGATGCTAATGATTAAAAATCCTGCATCATGCATAACCAAACAAATTGGGGGGAATGGCCACATCACACAGTCTCCAGATACTGGATCACCGCTGCAGAATCCCAGTTTGTTCTTTCAGGGAACATTTGTACAAATAAGCAAAACGACAACAATGACCATCAAAAAGGCCCGGCAGTGACAGCTGAAAACCACACACCGTCCAAGCTCACAGCTGTGAAATGGGAAGGTGCCCTTGTGCGGCAGAGAGAAACAGTGCCTCCCAAACGCCAAAAGGGGGCGTTGGAGAAAGGCCTCCCTGAATTTCTGAACCTGCCTCAATGCTAACAGCAATGCGACTGGAATTCACTTTGTTCTCCCGGTGTCGACCATGGAAACTTTTTTATATACTAAAATATTTCTGAGTCGGACTCAGACATCCAATAGCTTGGACCTGACGTCACATATAGTTTATTCATCAAAGTCAGTTTAAAAGAACAAAGATACATCTGTTTTGCATTTCAGGCAGGCAGAACCCACTAACTGTTTATTAAGACCAGCTACCAATCATATTCCTCGTGGTGCGCTTTATAGATCAGACCAAAATAACTTTGAAATATGTGCCTCTTCCAGATGTCTGCTAATTTTACCCACCATTATTTGTTCAGAAATAAATTTACGAACCCAGCTGTAGCCGGGTTCTGACTATCTTACCCACCACTAAACTTTGGAACAGCTTATTCAAGACCCTGACTCACGTCCATCCAGATTTACTGCTTCAGTTCCTCCCAGTGGGCAAGCCCTCAACTCTGCCCATCATAGCCCCCCAGATGACACTCCTAATTCACCTGGGTAACAATGGTGGGGCCCCTACAGAAATCCTTTAAAAATGCATTTAAAAAGCATGCATTTCTTCATTCACCCTTAAGGTGGGTGTGGCTCCCCCACATCTGTAATCATCAGCCCTTCTCTCTGCCAGTCCGACGGCAGCCTGCCCTCCAGGCCAGGCTCTGACGCGCATCTCCCCCTGTGAGGCCTGCCTTGACCACCACAGCTGGAAGTGATCTTGGCCTTGCCTCTGAATTCATGTCGGATATGTAGTGCATTCAACTCAGATGGCATTTTACATTTACTGCCTGGCATATTTAGTCATCTTTTCACATGTGTATGTCTGTTTTCAACAAGCAGATAATAGGATTTTTGAGAACAGGAAGATTACCCTCCTTTGTTCTTTCCCTCGGCACCTTGCACTTCAGCTGGTGCAAAACAAGCCAAGTGTGCAGTGAGAGCCTGCAGGGCAGCACCCCACCTGCAGAGGTCCCCCTGAAGCACATGGTGCCAATGGGGCAGACGCACCCTATTTCACTTTCCTAGAGAGTGAGTTTATTCACACTGTGAACCTCTGAAATGAGATGTGTGCTGGGTCCGCACGGATGCAGACATCCGCGGTTGGCTTCATGAACAGCTGCCTCCCAGGGGAAGGACGAAGATGCCATGTCCAGAGAGAAAGCTTTAGAAGCTCTGGGCTTTTCTTGCTGACATCACCTCTCAAAAGGTAGGAGAGGTGCCAAAAGAAAAGTATTTCTGAACTTAATTCTGACCAGCAAGGAAAAACCACCTGGCACGGAGGTGATGGGAATCTTGGAAGAAAGTGATCCTGAGGGTTGGAGCCTGTAGGAGGCGTAGTTTCAATGAAATAGCGGCGAACTCAAGGCCAGAAAGGCTACAAGCCCAGGGTGAGTCTGTGGGCACTGACATCCCTGCATTGAGTCCAAGCTTTCTGTGACAAGAGAGAGGGACGGGCAAAGAATGACATGCAAATAAGGGGACCTGCACAGCCCAGGAGACTGGGATCCTGGAGCAGGAAAGTAGAGCTCAGTGACATCAGAAGAGTGCAGGAAGGACACAAACAGAGCCAGGAGGACAGCCCATTTATGACCTTCATTTCGGTTGGCCTAGCCCTGGTCCTGGCCTCTCCGTGCCCCATCCTGTGGGCAGTTAGGCTGGCAGGCATGTGCTAGCAGCCAAAGGATTCACCCCATTTTGGGGGGAACTCCGGGGCTTTCTCCCCCAGAGTCTGGGTAAATGTGACTCATAGACTATTCCTGTGTACCCCTAGTCTCTCGGATGCCATCCTCGAGGATCTAGGAGGCTTGGGACGAGTCCCAGGTCTAACCTGAATTGTCCCGAGGATGGTTATGTGATAAACAAAACTGCAGGGGAGGGGACACGGGGACTTGTTTAAGGGGTAGAAAGCTTCAGTTTTACAAAATGAAAAGCTTCTGGGGATTGTTCGCACAGCAATGCGGATGTACTGAACTTCACTGATTCATGTACTTAAAGAGATGATTAAAATGATAAAATTTATGGTACATATATTTTGCCACATTTAAAGACTTTAAAAAATGGCAGGTGCAGGGAGGACCCAGAGGTCAAGAACCACTAATTCTTTCTAAAATGGGAGCAGCAGTTTTCACCGGCAATGGGCTGGAGTGGTGAGGGTGGACTGATGTGCCTGGGAGAACTGGGCCACCTGGCATTCAGTGACCTCTCCTGGCCCATGTGCACCTCCAGCTGTCCCTGGGGGAGGCTGGACCAACAACATGACCCTCCCTTGCACAGTCACTCTCAGTGCTACCACTTGGGGACCCAACAGTACTTGATCCAGGAAGCCCACCAGCCCATGCAATGGCTGTCACAAGTCCCTGCTGCCTAGTGGTGACACAAGCCCCAGCCCACAGACTCTGATGAAGCCTCGTGCATGCAAAGCACTGGGTTTTCTATCCACAGCCCCATGAGAAGGCTTTTCACCTTTGCTGCCTTCATCTGAACATTCCCACTTTTCTCCCCTCTGGAAGAAAGATGGAGAACATTTTCCTCCCTATCTTTTGCTTATTCATTCATCTTTTCATTATTTAATGAATGGTTTTTGAGTGCCGGTGTCATGTGCTAACAACTGCAGGAGGTATTAGAGATCTAATGATAAAGAGGAACCCCCACCCCACACACACATCAGGGAGCTCACAGGTCAGTGAGAAAGACAGTTGAACATGCCTTTGGGATAAACTCAACATCCACCACGGGCACAGGCAGCAGGGCTGGAACTGCAGCCAAGAGAACGTTCTCAGGCCCAGTCTCTCTTTACAGGGCCCTGTGGGAACCCTGCTTGACTGTAGATTAACCTGATCCTACGTACTGATGACTTTTCCTGCCACCCTCCTACTCAGAAATTCCCTTTTGTGTTAACCCAGATCTGGCTCCAAGTTCTCCTCCGTCCCCATACCTGTTAAGCAGTGCTCAGGGGCCTGTCTTCCTGCTGCACTGACACTGCAGGCATCATTTCCAGGTCCTGGCCTAGTCCCGGCCTTTTCCGGGTACTCCGTTCCCACAGCCCTGCGTGCCGTGGGCATTCCCTCTCCGCACCCTGCCACCCCGTCAGACTAATTCCCACCTTGCCCCCTGCCCTGACAAGCCCCCTAGCCCGCATCTCATTGCTTACTTCTCCCTTAAGAAATTATTCATGAATGTCACTTAAATCAATCATTGTCAGATAAAGCCTTTCTTCTAATATTTAAAAAACAGAAGTAGCAGCTCAACAGAAACTTATTCTGAGTCTGCACCATATCAGTGAAACAGTTTGCCTGAAATTATGGGAAGAGGTGATAGGAAATAAAATCAGTCAAAATCAAATCAAATGTGTCTGGATGGCCAATCCATCTCAAAATCGCAAAGTGACATTCATCTTGTCACACTAGATGTTACAAACCTCAAAGAACCCTCTGCTCCGACTCTGGCCATCTTTTTCTGGGTCACTGCATTAAGAGTAAGAAACATGGAACCCCCCACAAATGCCCAGCTCTGTCATGAAGAGTTAATAGACGGTGTCTTTTTCCTTGCTTCGCGGTCTCTTTCCACCTCCGATCTCCAGCAGTTCCCTCATCTCTTTCCGCAGCCCACCATACTTGGAAGCTACCTTTTCCTGGCTTACCCCCAACAGCTCTCCAGAAAGGGAGGCAAGCGTGTCTCCTCACTCCCATCTTCCCCAGCTAATTCATGGTGCAAACTCACCAAGGAAAGTGGCTGGTCCGAACCAGAGGAAGACGCCCAATGCTCCCCCAAACCTCTGTGCACCCGGAGAGTGGGCTATAAGGAAAGACCCCGCGGGAGGCTATGAGGAGCCTGGCCCTGCCCCAGCTAAGAAAGCCCAGGCAGGTGACCAGCATGGCGGCAAGGACTGAGGTCAGCATGAGAGGAGGGGAGTGGCAAACTCCTCTGCACAAGTTTTCCAGGCGTAAGTGATATTCTGCTTTGGGAAAAGGAACAGTAAATAATATTCCGAAAGAGGAAGCCTTGGCTGGTTTGGAAAATGTTGAGGTCAGCCCGAGCCAGTTCAGACCTTACGTCTCCCCGAGAGCTTCCAAGCCTTCCCTGCGCAGACATGACCTGACAGTCAGGTTGTCAGAAGCTCAAAAAAGTGCAAAATCTGGAGGAAAAGCCAAAAACAAAATAAACAGGTAATACTGGACTTCTTAAGCTTGGGCACAAGACGAGAGCATTTTCAGTACAAGTATATGTCACGTCTACCAATGTCAAAAAATGGTATGAATTAGAGAAACAGGAGTTTCTTGTTTCTTTACCAGTATCGTTCACTGTAAATTTGCTGGCCACCCTGGTTATTAGGATGGCAATAGCTGAACATGTTGGAATTAAAGCAATGCCTTAGTTTTGTTTATGGGACTGACCTAAGCATCTAATTTTTAAATTGAACACAGGCAGGCTCCACTCCTCCGTGCCTCAGACTGTCTTGATCTATTTAGCTGATGGTGTCTAAAAACATTAGCTTCACTTTTTTATTGGCCCAGATCAGAGATTGTTAGGCTCCCAACTGGCTCTGGTATAAAATCGGCCTTTCCATCTCTCCAGACAGTAACCCCATCTGGTGGTAGAGGGAGTAACTGCAGTACCAGGGGCTAAAAATTCGTCTTGTGCTGTTCTACTACCCGAAACAGTTTCTTTCCTTTGTTCGTTGATCAGATATCAAATACATTAACTTAATGTCTTTTAACAGGATTCAAAGCATAACACCACTGAAATTTTAAAAACTGGTTTACAGTTTGCATATTTGAAAGAAAGCTGTTAGCTCACTTGCTCATCGATTTCATACATCTTTCCTAAGTGTCTAATATGTGCCAAGAACTGGGGGAGGCGCTGGGACAACCAAGGACAACCAGGCATGGCTCCTGCCACCACGGAACTGAGTGCGGTTCAGTGGGGAGACAGGTTAAGTGCTCAGGCACATTCAGTGTTGCAGGTGGGATGGCAGCCCAGCCAGTGCCCTGCATAGCGCATGCACTCAAATTTTTTTGCGGGACGGCTGAACAAGCGACCTGGAAGCATGCAGTAGGGACACCCGACCCAGGCTCAGTAGTGGTGGTGCAGGGTATTGAAAACACATACCATATGTCAATATACTAAAGTAATGTGCTCATTTGCAGAAGAATCTTGGAGACAGACACATATTTCACACTGTGATGGCACTAACTAATAAACCTGTACTTACTTGGAAAATTTAGATAACCACGATACTCTATTCTGCAAAATGCCAATTACCAAAAAGCCTTAGGTCTCTCAAGCAAAGCTATTATATTTCAATTAACACAGTCTCCACTGCATGCTTGGTTAGAAGTGCCAAGTCACGTGCCATTTGGTTACATGGGGAAGAAGAGATATACAAACCTTTCTTCTCTTGCTTGCCTTTGCCCCTCTCTTTTGTCTAAGTACTCTCGGCTAATGGAAATATAAGGAAGAAAAAAATAGCAAGAAAAGCAACAGAATTATATGTTCATAAAATTGCCAAGAAATTATTAACAGTACATAATCAAAGCCCACTCTTGCCTCAGAAATGGAAAGTGGTTGCAGTTGAACTTTTAAAAACCAAGGGTAAAGTCTGTACTTTAAAGTCCTAAGTATAATGAATTTTCTATAAAATCACAAGGAGTCCAAAAACATGGGATTATTGGATGCACTCAGAGACATGACCAATTACTCTTTGGAAAGAAGAATGCAAGCATATGAGCAAAAGGGAGAAGAAAAAAATTTTTAAAGAGTGAAATAATACATAAATAAAGTACGGCAACGACAAGCAAGCAACGGCTTTCCGAGGTGATTAACAGTCGGTCCAGCTCTGGTAGCGCCACGGCTCCCCTCTCAGGAGTCAAGCGAGTGGGAGGGGCTCCAAGTGTCCTCGTCATTTTGTGCTGCGCTCCTCAGTTCCGGCACTCCTCCCGCAGCCCAGGGTTCATTTTCTGCGTGCCTCACACCTGCTTCTCTGCAGGGATCGCAGGAAGCACCTGCTTGGTGCATTCTCCTTCCTTCGTCTGTACCCATGAGATGCCCAGTTTTGTCCAATCTTAATGTTTTGTTCCTGCTGCTGAGGTTCCAACATGAACCTAGGTCTAAGCCTGTGATCAGTCACCTCTCCATAGGCCGTTTCTTTTACTGGGGAATTCTGACATTGTTGTTTTCCACATTGGGCCTAACGTAGTATATGCATTCCGTCCCTCACTGCACTGGTAACTGGACGTAAAGGGGCAGTAAGTGAGAGCAACGAAAACTAGTTAGGAGAGGGAGAAAAAAGCAACAAAGACTCCAATTAGTCATCACTTGTAAACATCCATCCTCATCACTTTCCATACTAGAAGTAAAGTGTTCCATAAACCAAGAAGTTTAAGAGTATATTCAACAAAAATAACACCAGATAAAGAAAAACTTTCAGGTGGTATGCAAAGGAAAAAACACAAGGAGCGTGAAGAACTTAAATCAGTGTGATGGGTGACGGAAGGTCAGCCATGTGGCTAACCCCAGGGGCTACTTTACACAGCTTTCCCTATCTCCTTTGCTGAATGTCTCTTCATTCACATCCTCGGACTTTTAGAAAGAAACTGCTGTCATTGTAATTAATAGTTGTATGGGGTCTGTCCTGTTGATCAGCATTCCTTCCTGGACAAGGTTTATTTTAGTGTCTATCTATCTATCTATCTATCTATCTATCTATCTATCTATCATCTATCTATCTATGTCTGTCTGTCTATTGACAGAGTGAGGGTTAGACCCAGGCAACCCGTCTTCAGAGACCATGCTCATAACTGTCCAGTATTTGCTCTTGGTACCAAATGGACCTCATTTGCCATTTAAGAGCCCAGAGAGATTCTGGTTATCATATATGCTCTTTGTTATATGTCATATATATCCCATGTTCTTAAACCAAGAAGTTTATATCCCATATATATGACATATATATTACAACACAATGACTAAGTATATATTGCAATGTGCTATGCACTCTTGTTCTATTATTCTGGGACTCCAATGACATGAATGGCAGACATTTAGGTATTGTTCTAAGGGTCCCTGAGGAACTGCTCATTTTTTTTTCAATGTTTTGTTTTGGTTTTCAGATTGGATAATTTCAACTGTTCTTTCCTGAAGTTTATGGTTCTTTTCTCACCTTTATTCTGCTATAGAGCCCACCCAATGTAATTTTTATTTTGGTTGTTATATTTTTCAGTTCCATATATACTTCTCTTTATATTTTCTATGTCTTTGCAGAGACTTCGCTTTCCATTTGTCTCAAAATTATTTGCCCTCACTTTTCAGAGCCTGTTTATAATAAATGCTTTAAAATCTCTGTCTGATAAAGACAACATCCTTTTGTGGGTACTATATTTTGATTCTCTTTTCCTTCTGAGTTAAGATTATCCTGGCTCTTTGGATGACAAGTCATTTTGGATTGCATTCTGTCTATTTTAAAATATTTTGCAAAGAGACTCTGGATCTTATTTAAATTCTATGAAGAACCTGGATTGTTTTCTTTTAGAAGGTAAACAACTAAGTTAGGTTCAGCCTGCAAGTTCTATCTTCTTTTATTGGTTCCAATATTAGCTCAGTTTTCAGATATTTTTAGTGCTATTGCACTCAAGCCCTGTGTGTACTGACCCAGTGGCCAGTCTGGGACCTGAGTGGTGGTCCATCTGCCTGTCCTGACTTCTCCAGGTCTGTGGTATGCTCTTTAGGTTCTGGGCCATACTTGCACTAAACGGTACTCTCTTGAATTCTCTACTCTTCCCTACTACTTCCTGACTTCCTTGGGTTTTCCCTTCCCGGCCATCTAGCCAGACCACTTGGGCTTTATTTTTCCTGCTCTGGGGCATACTTTCAGTAACTCCATCT
>PVKM010005236.1:20047-30505 GCA_004027735.1 Carollia perspicillata
TTCAGTGCACACTTGGTACGTGCATCTGGGTTGTGGGGTGTCTCTGAGTTGTGAGCCTGGTGATTATTGGAAGAAAAACATGGTAGACTTTTACTGAGTAGATGGATGTTGAACGCAAGTCTCCTTCCCAAGTTCCCCTGCTCCCTCTAACACTGCAGAGTGTTTGGGGCTCAGTGCACTCTGTCCATGATTTATGGGGCAGGCAGTGAAGCAGAAGAGACAGAGGGGACTGTGTTGACTCCATCTTACTGTTGACTCCATCTGACTCCATCAGAACTGTTGCCCTGTTTTCAGAGGTATTCAACCAAAACCTTTAGATGTGTAAGCTAATTTCTGAATTTTCCAGGTGTTTCAGTCAGATTCTCTGCTGCTATTTGGTGGTAAAATACGCAAATCTCCCAGAAAGCCCCACCACAGGAAGCATTTAACCCTGTTCCAGGGGTTTTTACAAATTGGTCTTTCCAAAAGTGACAACTTCCGGAACTACGTCATGAGAAATGGTGCATACAGGGCTGGTGTTTCCAGGTACACTGGGTAGAAATCTGACAGCTCAGGGTATGCCACCCAGCCATGGTAGGGACTGATGCTGGTTCATTCATGCAGCCCATTAACCCAGTCTTACAGGAGCCAGGATTAGCATTTCAACACAGACTTGGGATATTTGCTTTCACATGGTAGTGAGTTACAGTTACAGCAACTACACAACTCTGCTCATGTTTTGATCATTTCTACAATTATACTTACTCTCCCTGGCTGCTAAAAAAAATGTTATTGAATCTGTAAATCTTCATGGACAATGTTTTACATTCTTTGTAGGTTTAACTGGAAGTAATTGATGGGAATATTATTTGCCAGAGGAAATGAATTGGGGAAACAGTAAATGGAAATGGGGAGAGAAATGAAAAGAAGACAAAAGTGCAGAAACTATAGGAGAGATGATTGGGAGGACGAAGAAGGGAGAGATAAGGAGAAAGCAAATAGGAAGGCGGGGAAAGAAACAGGAAGGAAAGGATGACTAGAAGGAATGAAATGTGTGAGGAAAGACTGAGCAAGTGTTTTGCATTCCATGAAGCGTTGTGCGGCATGAAGCCCAGGGGAGGGGATGGATGCCGGTGAGGGTGGAGAGAACAAGAGAACTGGCTGAAAGAGAAACAGAGCAACACTGGACTCAGGGGGGCAGACAGGCTAAGACATGGAACCTGGTGTGGGCCACAGGCAGGAACATTTTCATGGAACTGAGCAGAGACCAGGAGACTGGGGGACAATGAGCGGGGAATACTCAGCACACTGACTTTTCTTTCCCCCATAGGAAGAGAGATTATTGTTTTAAAGAAAATACTGAAGATTGCTACAGGGAACAAGAAGCAAACCAGAAAGTAAGAAAAGCAATTCTTTTAGGCATCCAATAGAATACGAATTAAACATGAGTAATTAGGGGGAAGGACAAATTACTTTAAGACAATTCAGTTCTCTGTCTTTAGAGAGACCTGGGAAGACCATTTTAGATAATGGAGGGCTCAGAAGACACAAATCCTTAATTGTATGTGACTTGTAGGCTCTGCTTCCTGCCATATGGTTAGAGCGGGGGAAAGGCCATAACCAACCAGATCTATCCTACTGCACGTACGTCTTGCTCTTCCTTGAAAATAGAGACAAAATCCAAAGAAGTTGCAAACTTCCTAATCCTATAACACCATTATTAACATACAGAGCTGTGAAGCCATGTGCTTTAATGTCAATTAATTATTTGAAAAATGTGAAAATCCTTCTTACCTGAATTTGTTCCTTTCTTCCCGTTCTATTCTCTGCAACCTTTCTTCTCTCTCCTGCCGCCGCCTCTCTCTCTCTGCTGCCAGGGACTCTTGGTGCTGCCTAAAGGATGATGTGAGAAGACCACTCAGTGATGACCTAAAGATACAATGAGTTAGTGTTTTAGTGGCTTGGCCTATGATTCAAACTACTGAAGTAGGAATCACTTGGACCTTGGTTAGAATCGAGGGTCTGCTGGTACAAAGGTAGTGCTTGGGGAAACTAACTAAGTATCTCAAGTCCTCTGTTTTGGGATCTTCATCTCTAAATGGAGACAAGTAACCTGCTTCATACACTGCGAGGACAAAAAGCTGTACTGCATATAAAGTACTAAGCATTCTGCTCAGCAAAGGAAACCTTCAACAAAAAGACAAACTAGAAAATGGGAGAAAATACTTGTAAATCAGCTAATCATCAGAGAAATGCAAAAATTAAAACCACAATTAGATATGACCTCACACCTGTCAGAATGGCTATCATCATTATATCAACAAGTGCTGTCGAGGATGTGGAGAAAAGGGAACCCTCACGCACTGTTGGTGGGAATGCAGACTGGTGCAGCCACTGTGAAAAAGTGTATGGAGTTTCCTCAAAAACATTAAAAATGGAACTTCTTTATGACAATTCCACTTTTAAGTATATAATCAAAGAAACCCAAAACACTAATTTGAAAGAATGTATGCGCCCCCATACATACAGCATTATTCATCATAGCCAAGGTATGGAGCAACTTAAGTGCCTATCTATAGACGAGTGGATAAAAAAGTGGTGGTTCACATATAGTATGGAATATTACTCAGCTGTAAAAAGCATGAAATCTTACTATTTGCGACAGCATGAATGGACCTAGAGGGGAGGATGCTAAGCGAAATTAAGTCATTGAGAGAAAGACAAATACCACATGGTGTCACTTACGTATGGAATCTAAAGAACAAAATAAATGAACGTACAAAATTGAAACAGACTCATAGATACACAGATACACTGGTGATTGCCAGGGGGCAGGGCTTTGGGGACTGGGTGAAAAAGATGAAGGGGTTAAGAAGCACAAATCTGTAGTTACAAAATACTGATGGGGATATAAAGTAAAGCATATTCTATACAGTCAATAGTACTGTAATAACTATATATGGTGCAGGTGGGTAGTAGAAATATTGAGGTACACACCATGTAAAATACATAATTATCTAACTACTATCCAGTACACCTGAAACGAATATTGAACGTAAACTGTAATGGAAAAATAAAATTAAAAAATATATCTCTTGTATCATACACATTTTGCCATAAGCCTCCCATCCACTCTCTCTAGAAAAGGCGAGTCACCCCTGGTTATTAGCCAGAGGTGGGAGGAGAAGTAGAAGGAAGAACCTCCGTCCCTGAGAGCTGCAGGGAGGGCGTACACAAGTCCCAGAATCCAAGAAGGAAGCTACTACAGCAGCTCTGGACACTTAGGCGTAGGCAGAATTGTATTTATTTTTCACATAAATGAAGTCTGGACTATCTTGCATGATTTCTATCTTGTTTAAGCTATGTTATATATATTTTTTTCTGTTATGTGTAGCCAAATCTAAATCGCAATCAGAGAGGAGAGAGGCTTCCTATACTTCTTGAATAGTGTTTCACAGGAAGTATTATAGATATAAAAGATTTGTTTAATCTGATAAATTTTATCTTACAGATGCCCATACATAACCTGGTGCCCCAAGTTAGAGAAAACACATTCTTCTCAAATGTGTTTTCAAATACACAGGGACTGTTCAAAAGCTGACTATCGATCTTGCCACAAAGCTCACAAAGGAATTCAAGAATTGGTTTGATAGGGGCTACCTTCCCAACTACAATACGACTGAGTTGAAAATAAGTAACAAGGAGATAAATGTGAAAAATCCATATAATTGGAAATTTTAAACTCTTCTAATTAACTCAGGTCAAAAAAGAAAAATACAGAAAATTAGAACACAATCAAAAAGTACTATAATGCAAAAAACTACCAAGATTTGTAGGATGCTTCTAAAGTAGCATTATGAGGAAATTTATTGCCTTCAGTGTTTGTATTTTAAAAGAAGAATGAAAATTTATGAGTGGTTAACTCAACAGTGTGAAAAGCAACAATGGAATAAATTCAAATAAGACAAAGGAAGGAAATAAACATAGAAACAAAAATGAATGAAATAGGAAAATAAAGATTTATTAAAAATCAATAAAACAAGAACCTGGCTTATAATTTTTTTGAAATAACTAATAAATAGACAAATTTTGTCAAAATTGTTTAAGAAAAAAGATGTAAAGAAGCAATATTCAAGAATGACAGGCAGATAAAATTATAGATATAGCAGAAATAAAAAAATGATAAGAAAGTGAGGGAAATTTTATGACATTTTAAAACTTCAAAAATGGATGATCTTATAAAAATATATAACATCAAATCTGACTCAGGAAGAAATAGAAATTTTGGATAGCCCTATTAACCATTAAGGAAGAATTAATTAATCAGAGATGTAGCCACATAACACCAAAAAAGAAACAAACAAAAACAAAAAGTCCCTCCAGGCTCAGATTTTCTAAAGTGAGTCTACCACTCAGGAAGGAGTTCATCTTAATTACACACAAAGTTTGAGAAAACAAACTGAAGGAAAGCTCTCCTCTCAACTTATGTGATTAATATTACTATGACACAAGACCCAGACAAGAACTAGTGTGAGGATAGAAATTTATACACTGATTGCAGTTAGGAAAACCACTGCAAAACTCTGAAACAAAATCTTGTGGGCTTGTCCAATGAATGCGAGGATACTTTGAGAGGACATCAATGAGTGTCATTGGCCACACTCATAGATTGTAAGAGAAAAGCCACGTCTACCTCAGCAGGAGCAGAGAAAGCTTTAAACTCAATAGCCATTTGTTATTAAAAAACAAACAAATAAACTTTCATCAAGCTTGCAAATAGAAGAGAGCTTCCTTCACCTGACAATGGGTATTCAGTAAAGAAATTTTCTAAAACTATGGTAAGCATCATTCTAAATGCTGAAACATTCAGAGCAGCTTTTATGAGAAATGATATATGGATGCCCCACCATTGCTTATATCTGATGTTATTCTAGAGGCCTTAGTACACAAAGATAAGAAAAATATAAACATTAACATCATGTCCTTACTTAACATGAGAATGTCAGGGCTTGTTTGAAATTACAAGAGCATTAGAGCTGGAGAAAGGGAAAACTGTCCAGTCTTCTCAGATGGATGCCATCACTCCTCCCTGGGTGCCTCTGGAGAGGGCAGTGCAGACCACCCCCTGCCCACGTGGACGTGGCATGGGCGGACCTCACGTGGGCTCTGAGGCCAGTGTACACCAGTGAACACGTGGAGGCTCTTTTCTCAACGACTCCAGTTCTGAAAGAACTGCCAGCTCAAAGCACTGAGAAATGGTTCTTGTTCTCCTGAAATAAAGCAAAATGCCTGGAGCAATTCAAGATCCATTCTCTTGGGCCCCCTAACTCAGATCCCTGTAGCAAGAAGAGAGAAGTAAAGGGCTCCTAAAGGCTGACCTGTTCTGGATGCACATAAGCCGCTTTGGTTATATCGGAAACAAAGGGTTAGAAGTATAATGTTAATAAATTAAAGTCCCCTAGGTCTCCTGCTACCTAGATAAGCCCAACCTGTGAGAGCAAAGACCCTAGTCCTAGAAATCCTGTTTCTGGGAATGGGCCCCACCTATAACACCAATGCCGGAATGCATTCAAACCATACCAAGAGGGTATCCCAAATCATAACTTTAAAAAAAACCAAATACCAAAATTCAAACTAGCATAGTAAATTCTCCTCCTCATAAAGGCACTTTTAACAGATTTTTATCTTTCATGTTAAGTTTTCCAAGAAAATACCTACAGTGATTAGAAGTTGCTTCACTGTTTCTCTTGGCTTATCTGAGGACCAGCTATGATGTAAAGGAATGAGCACAGGGTTTGGACTGAGAAAACCTGAGTGTGGCCACTCATTTACCTTCTCTGAGGGTCAGTTTGTTTGTAACATGAAGATATTAATATTTCCAACTCACCAGGGACCATGAGATTTAAAAAGAGGTATGTGTGAGTTTGCTTGGAACATTTCCTTGGCCACAGTAGGCACTTGTGTTGGGAGTCTAGAGTCTGTAGATGCAGGGGAAGGTTTAACTGCAGTCCCCAAGGCCAGATTTGGAATATGTCGCTGGTAGCTCCCAGCCTGAGAGACTAGAATGGGTCAGGACTTTGATCTGAACCTTCCCAACGTGGCCACCAGCTGGGTCATCAGGACTGCACGCCACCCCAGAATGCACCTGGACAGCTGAAGTCATGTACATTATACCCAAGGCAGCTGAAACCAAGTGAAGCTATGGAAGAATGCAGGTGGTGAGAGGCCAGAGGGTTTGCAAGGGAGAGGATGATATACTCTGAGTGAGAACTGCAGTATTTATTCTTGGCCAGACCAGGCTCCAGGATCTGCCCCAGAAATCCCATCTGGCGAGAGCTACTCTCTCTGGGACATCTGGAACAGAAACTTGATTTCACTGAAACAGTTGTAGTAAGAGTTAACATTTGTGGAGACAGTACGCTGTGCCAATTATTTTACATGAAATGGCTCTTTTAATCCCTAAACCTCTTATACTAAGTTCTATTATTACCCTCTTAACAGATGAGAAGGACAGAGAACTTGCTTAGAATGTATCTGGGCTTTTAAATGGGCGTGTCAGACCAGAGACAGAGTGTGGATCGGTGTCCTAGAGCAAGCTGAAGAGGAAGGAGTCCATTGCATCTCCTTTAATGAGCTCGGCATTACTCTGATATACCCCCATTTTGGATGACAGTTTGGCCATTTTTTTTTTAAGCTAAACATGCACCTACACTAGAACTTAGCCATTTTATTTGTGGCTGTTTTATTCATGGGTATTTATTTAAGAGAACTGAAATTACATTTCCATACAAAGACTTGTACACAAATGTTCATTGCCCCAAACTGGAAGCAACTCAAATGTCCACCAACAAGGCAACAGATAAATTACAGTATATTTAGACAAGGGAGCACTACTCAGCAACAAAAAGGAATGAACTATGGAAACTTACAACAGAATGGATGAATCTCGAAACAACCATGCTCATTGGAAGAAGCCAATCCTTCTACTGCATGGTCACATTTATACAAAATTCTAAAAAACGTACACTAATCTATAATGAAGGAAAACAGCATGAGAAGATGCTTGGGGATGATGAACATGCACATCATCTTGATTGGGGTAACGTTTACTGGTGTATAGCATATTTTGCATATAGTACCTGAAAAAGCTTGTATCCATTATTATGTTTTGTAATTATTTGTTACATAATTTATTGTGCCATAATGTGCTAAAAAATAAATGCTAAAACTCCTTTATAATACAAAGGACGAGTATCTAAATATAAATAAATAAATACTTGAATTAAAAAATTAAAACAAAAGATTTCTTTCCTGCAGGTTTGAGCCAAAAATGGTGGGCGAGCATTCTACATGGCAAGATACGGTATGTCAAAACTGATGCATTCTTTGTATGACAGGTATACTGGAACAGCTGTTTTAAAATATGTGCTCCTTTGGTAGGTCTGGATTAAGTAAAATCTTATTTGTGAAGGGAACAAATCTTTAGCATTTCTTATTTAAAAAAAATAAACTATAATCTCTGGTTACATATTAGCAGAAGCCACAGTAATTTCACAAGATACCTGATATTTGAAATGATCACTTAATTCACAAATAGATGACTTAATATGAAGACTTAGAGTCAAAAATAATAATGAAGTGGCAATATCCTCACAACCTGGCTTTGAAAGTGGCGTCACCTGATCTGTTGCTCACAGAAGTGGTAACTCTGGGTTACGCCCAACTGAAATAAGATAATGTCAGAATCTTCCTTCGCACCTTCAGGGCCATGTCCCAGCTCTCGGGAGGAAATGAGAAAACTGCAGGAAACAGGGAAGCTTCCTCCATCACCACTGCTACAACCCTGGAGACATCTGCCATTGAAAACAGGAGTGTGGACTTAGGGCTTCCTTTCCCTTTCTCTCCAGCCAGTCGCATCTGCTTCAGTGAAGAACTGGCCTCCCCACCAGGAGGGCACAGCCCGGCTCACGCAGTGGCTGGGAGACTGGTCCCACGTGCCGACTCACGTTCCTGTGCTAGCTCACGCGTGAAGCATGGAGCCATTCTTCCGGGCTTGGCGGGCGACACACTTTGGCCTGTCCACTGGCCCTTCTGCAGGCTCTGACCCTGGGCACACAGCAGTTCTTGCCCACTCCCTGTTACTTTCCACCCTCCAGTCCAAGACCAAGTGAGTCCTCCAGCCAGAAGGAGGTCAGTCCTCCCCTGTCAGAGCTCCAGGTCCGCCCCCTTTGGCTTCACAATTAAACCACTCTCCTGGCAGCTTCCAAAAGTACTGATTGCACCAGCACCTCCTGTGTTCCATGGTTTCCAGGCCTGACTGGCCCGGACGAAGGCCCATCCTTTCCATCTCCTCACTGCCTCCCCAATCCAAGCCAACTTACCCCTTCACTGCACACTTACCTCTTCTGTAAACCATGCTTCTTCCAAACACATTCTCCCAACCCTTTCAGATCTCGGGATCGTGTTTTAAAGAAAGACGTGAACTCTATTTTCTCATCTCCCTCTTTGCCTTCCCTTCCGCACAGACCCTCACCTTCCCAGTGGGCAAACCTAGAGGCGAACTGCAGTTTTCCCCCTGTTAGCGACTACATTTCCCAGGCATCACACCAGAGGTGCCCCTCGTGAGGATGGACCGCCCGTGCCAGGCTCCCCTCTCTCTAGCTTTTCTAGGAAGCTTCATTTTCTTCAAATGTTTACTGCAGTGGAAACTCTATATATAGCTGGTGGTGTGCTTATCTTCTACTCCTGCCACTAAATGTAATCCTGATGGATGAAGTCCAGGATAGGGTTGGAATTGGTCTGTGTTGGATTCCCATGCCAAGCACAAGGTTGGCACATTGTGAGTGTTCAGTAAATAGGTGCTGAATGAAATACATGAGTATGTAATATTTGTGAGTGTGTGTGTGTGCAGCCCCAATAGCCAGGTTTCCTGTTGTCACTGGCTACAATGGTTTTGCACCGGCACTGTATAAAGATTACTGAATGAAAAAGGGTAAGAGTGGGTACCTATCTAACAGTCTATGTATGTGTGTCTGTCTATACACCAAATTTCTTCCAAATTCAGTCCCTTCCATTAGTAAAGGTTCCCACTGAGGGCTGTGATTTGAGGTAAGGAGTGGGGAAATAGCGTAAGAGAATAACTACGTTTTCTGAAGGAAAAAGTCTCCCTCCATCTCCCCCTTTTCGCTGTGTAATCTTTATTCAATGTCAGTGAGGAGACCACTGTAGCCAATGACAATTGGAAAGCTGGCTGTCGGGGGCTGTGACACAGCAGGGGAGATGGCACTCGGCTCATTTTACACCGAATAACTGTGATGTCTCCAGCTCCGTGGGTGTAGAAATTCCATCTGCACTCTTTGATCTGCGATATTTGCACTTGTTACAGATCTCACCTAATTCTAACACTACTCAGTGCTGTTCTCACTTCCAAACAGAATTACCATACACACCTCTCAGTGCTGCTATGTACAACCCTTACGTAAACAAGGGTGAGAGAATTGTCTAATTTAAAAAAGAAATCTACTCGACTTCCACTTTCCAAAAGAAGAAAGAGGATTTGGACAGGTTAAACAAACGCTCATGTGTTGGTTTTCCCGGTTATTAGACAAAGAGTGCCGGACACAGGGGTGGGAAGGAGGCTGGGGAATCTCATGCAAGAGACGCAGAACTGGCTGTGGCGTGACAGTGAGGAAGCCCTACATTAGGCAGAAGACGAGAATGTGGGAACAGCACAAAGTGCTCCCTATAAGAACAAAACACATCTTTACCATTCATGTGAACATGGATTCTCCTAGGCAAAGTCCTGCCTGTCTTAATAAAGATTTTCCCACAATCTTGTAATAAAACGTCCAGGCCAGGAAGATGAACCATCTTCACCCTGTGGCTTTGTGGCACCCAGGTTCACTGCCATGTTCCACTGTAGGGTTGTGAGCCCCAATTTAGAAACAAATGGATAGACACGTAATGATTCAAAGGGCAAATGATTCACGTAATGATAGACACGTAATGATTCAAAGGGCTGAGAGCTGAACTGAGAGCAGGATAGGAACCCAAGAGGATGTTAGAATTTATTCCATCTGAAGAAGTCAGAGGACTCTTACAGGACAGATGTTATCAATTTGGGTCTTAGAGGATGTGAAAGAATCAACTAAATGAAGAAAGGAGGAAGCTAGACAAGGGGCAGAGCAAATAAGAAAGAAGGGGCCTCGGGAGAGCCTGGTGTGTTCATGGGACATTCCTGTCAGGTTAAGGTACAAGAAGGATGGGGAAAAAACCGGAAGATGCATACAGGATCCAAATGTGAGATGTTCTACAGACGATGGAAATCAGGCTGGGCTGCATCAAGAGGCAGTTGGAGTCATTCAAGGTTTCTAAGCAGGAAAAGTCACCTGCTCAGATCTGTATTTCAGAAAAAATAGAAGACAGATGCCACTGCAATATATAGTCCAGGCATTTAGTTTAGTCTTGAACTAAATCTAT
>PVKM010005236.1:30605-48882 GCA_004027735.1 Carollia perspicillata
CACACACACAAGGCAGAGGGCTGACACAGAGCCCAGGTTCCCTAAGGCCCACAGTGGTTTCATAAAACTGCCACCAGGGAGGCAGACCCTAACAGTGAGTTTACAAACTTGCTCTGTGGACTGACCGGTGCTTCTCCTCTGCACTTTGGATGTAACACAATCAGTTAATAAGGACCACATTGTGCCTTACAGGAACTCATCGTCTGTAACGAGATTGCTATCAGGAAATAGCAGCAGGCAAGGGGGAAGTCCGCTTGCTGCGGCGGCGGCTGCTGAGTGCAAGCAGCCCGTGGCTTCTTCGTTTGAATGGTAGGGAATTGTTTGCGTGGGTGCCCTTTACTTCCTCTTGGCAGTTGTGAACTGGGTACCATTAACTGTGATTACATAAAAGGGCATGCCTTTTATCCCATTTTACATGCTATTCAGCATTTCCTTGGTGATTTTTTAACAATCTACTTTGACCAATTTAAATGTAAAATTAAAAAAAAAAATTAACTACAGCCCCATTGGACAGTGGTGCTCCTGGCTCCACTGATGCAAAATTTAAAGAGTGCTCCATAGATCGAGTGCCAGAACACAGCCAGCAAGTGTTCGGGATCCAGACAAGCACATGGGTCCCACATTTGAAAGAAAGCAGTGATTTGAAAACCAGACAAGTAGAATCTCAATGCACAGGGAGATACCAGTAAAGGCAAGAAATATAACAGCCAGAGTCAACTAGAGCGGGAAGACACGAGCACCCAGGTCTGTAAAGGACAGACAGGCCCATGGTGGGAAGAAAGCAGGATGAGGAAGACAGGGGTAGCTGCAAAGGATGCCCTAGCCAGCAGTCCTGCCATGCAGATAAGAACTATAGGAGCTAATATAACTGAAAACAGGCAGAAATGCATGGGAAAAGCGACCATCATTCCAAGGGTGAGGTGACCACACTGGTGGCAGAGACGAGTGTTGATGGGGGTCACAGGAAGTGAGAGCTCACAAGGGGGAGTTTGAGCTGCGAGGAGAAGCCACCACTCAGCATGGCAGGCTCCCCCTCTCCCGGTCCTAGCTTCCTGGTCCCGTTTCCCCAAACATCCCTGTGCTCTTTATTCCAGCACTGTCTACACCCATCCGAAACTCCACAACAGCAGATGACTACATAGCAGGACTGTTTCAAGGTAGCACATGATCTAGTCTTACTCCAAAGACTACAAACTGAATGGGACAGACAAGTGCTGGGAGGAAGGAGAGCTCCTGATGGCTAGAATGGTGGACCGGAAGGTGGACCCCAGGGAGAGAGGAGACATGTTCCCAAGGAAATGGCCTGAACACACGGACACACAAACACATCTTATTCCTGTTGGTATATGACAAGTCGGTAGGGAAAGGATGGCTTATTCAATAAATGATATACCAAGTGAAGAAATTTAAGTTGGATCTTTGCCTCACACCATAAGCCAAAATAACTGCCAGGTAGAGAGAATATTTAAATGTGAAAATTGTAGCTATGTACGTATTACAAGGCATGATGGGAGTAAAGGCTTTCCTCAGGAAGAACACCAAACCCAGAAGCTAGAAACATTAGTACATTTAATGCCCCAAATTTACACTTTCCACATGGCAAAAACAACATGAACGAAGTGAAAAGACCAATGGCTGCAGAAAATCAGCGCTGCTCCCATCACGGTCCGTGAAGAATCTCTCTACGGCAGCAAGAAAAAGACAACGCCAGGACCCTGAACCACAGTCTCACAGAGCGGCCACCCCAGAAGGTGCCTGGACACGTGAAAACCCATTCAGTACACTCATAAGAAGAGAAGTGAAAATGTAAACTGTGACGACACCCAGCTCTTCGGGTGAGCGAGGGCCGAAATGCTGTTTGACCCTCTGGCACAGCCATTGGTGGGCGTTCTCTCATACTGAGTCTGAGAATCAAAACTGGCACGATCGTCACAAAGAGCAATTTGGTGAAAATCCATCACAATTTAAAATATGCAAACACACGGCTTACTAAACTGGTGTCTAGGAATTTATCCTAGAGATAGTCGCACACGTGCAAAATGACACACAGACAAGAATCACACCGCCGTGCCGTCTGTAATAGCAAAAGACTGGGGCCCATCAGTGTGGGACGCGATGTAGGAAGTAGCACCCAGAGAAAAAGGTGCAATGCGGCTATTAAAAAAATGCAACAGCTAGCAGCACTGCTATGGACAGAACCAAGATATATATTTTAAGTGAAAGAGCAGGCTGCAGAATAGCTTGTGAAGTTGCTACTACCTGTGTAGAGATATGACAACCAGGTACATCGGGGTGCCCAAACTTTTGGCGTCTCTGGGCCACACTGGAAGAAGAGCTGTCTTGGGCCACATATTAAATGCATTATGACATGAAATCATCAAAAAAATCTCATAATGTTTTAAGCAAATTTACGGTTTTGTGTTCATAGCCATCCCGAGCTGCATGTGGCCGAGGGGCCGCAGGTTAGATGCCCCTGAGTTTTGTACATGCCTCTGTGAACGTAAGATATCTCTGGAAGTTTACATAAGAAACTGCTAGGATCCATTGCTTCTGGGAAGGATAACTGGGTAAAAGGGAGCTTCACTTTTACCCTTTCGTGCCTTTTAAATGTTATACTGTGTGTACAGGCAAAGCCTATGTAAAAATTAATAAAATATTATTTAAAGTTGCATCCTCTATTCATCCTTTATGATTCCCAAGGGGAAGTGTCATTACTTTTATCTGGCCTCGCAGTTTTCCAAGAAGTAGGAAAAACTCCACTCACATGACTAGACAAGGCAGCCAATTTCCAAACTCTTTAAAGGGTTCTTGACATTAATCCACAAAACAGACAGGTGACTGTCACTGACAGTGGACAGTGGCATTATTATAAGTGGAAGAGAACAGAATCAGTGTATAAGGCACATACTGGTCCTTCAGATTTCAGCTCAGCATATCCCCAAGGAAGCCTGACTCCTAATATCTAAGCCTGAGGTTCCGTCAATGTGCTCCCACTGAGCACGCAGCACCGTCACCTGCTCATGTCCCCCTCTCGTATGCGGGATGGGCCTCATTCCCAGTGCACTCTCAAGCCCCCCACAAAGACTGACTGCCCTAAGCACCTTCAGCCCCAGGCATGGACTGACTGTCCCCTCACGGTCACTCCCTAACTGCTGTCATGACAGCCAACAAGCATCCAGCTGCTTTTCTACAAAGGACCACAAGATGAAGATGTCCCCGCAGGGACGGGAAGGGAAGGCCATCTGCCCTTCCCAACTTCCCGGAGGCACAGATTCATGTGGTGTAATTATTGTTTGCTTGTCTATTTGTTTCATTTGAATACTTAAGCATGAATGGGCAACTATTCCTGTAATTATGTTTTCCTTTAAAGAGAAAATATTTAGAACTTTTCCACTCAAAGAGCACATTTTTCAAAATTGAATCATTTTAAAAGCCTGCTTTCATTACACAGTTGCATCTTGTATTCCTGAGGGCCTTTGCAAATAACTCTGGTTTTTCTACTTTGTTTTGGCACAAGTCAAGTTCCAATGTCATGAACATCAATGCCACACTCGCTGTTTCTAAAAAAGAACACGATAAACGAAGCTGTAATAGGAAATGTGGGATGGATTCTTTTTAATTCCCCTGTTTTGACTTAATTTTGTATACTCTTTCTTCAGTTCTTCTTTTCTTGGTCAGTTCATCATTCCAAGTGTTACTAACATCTGATGCACTAACATGCTCGGGGAAGTCTGGAAAACTCTAAGTTCACACCGATGCTCAGCAGTAACGTCAAAGTGGCCGACCTGCCCAAAGGCGTGTTTTCATTGGCCTGATTCTCCTAGAACTTCTGAGAAGTGAGTCTCGTTTCCAAACCAAGGGAACGAGGTTCTGCAGCTCCCGAGCACTGCATGGGGCCCTGGCGTTCTGTCCAGCAGTCAGGGGTACACTGGCTGAGGATCTGGGTTCTCCTTGCAAAAATGCAGCTATTGTTCATAATAGTTCCATGTCTTTCCTAAGGAAAAACAGCTTCTTCTTGGTTTCAATAATATGTGGATATGTATAACATTCCAACAATAAATCTTATATTTTCTACTAAAGTATATCCCTCAGTAAAAATAATCATATGTCTTAATGGAGCAGAAAACACTTGCGAATATCGAAATAGACTATGGATGACATCCAAAGAATTCAGTTGCCAAAGATGAAAAGAAAAAATTAAACTGTACAAAAACATATTATCACAAATGCACCTGGCACAATATGCTTGGGCGACAGAGTAAAAATATGATTTGGAGGTTGGAACCTCTCTCACTTTTCTTCTCTAGAACAGTCACAGAGCACAAGCTAGCAGGGTGCGAGTACGAAGGGGCGCTGCGGCCAGGCCTGGTGGCTGCCTGGTCTGCACACGGAAACTGCGCATCTAGTGTGTCACAGGATTCATTACGTGGTTTTCCAAACCCACAGGCGTGAGAGTTGAAACAACATGCAAATGGGAAAAAAGCAATAGACTCTTTGAAGCTACTTCACTCACTAGCGGATACAAGGGATGGCCAAGGGCATGAACTTCCTGTGGCCGAAGTGCACTGTGAGAGGGGACAGGCAGCTAAGAGGAGGCCAGTGGCATTGCTGTTCCCCAGAGACCAGGTCTCAGCGCACAGGGCCCCCCAGAGGGCTTTCTTCCAGTGCCTCCTTCAAGCCGAGGACCGCTAAGTCCACATGTCCCGGGCAGTCATACAGACTCCTCCTCACACCTTGCATACCCCAAGATGAACATCTCCCCCCTCAATTTGCTTTTCTTGCAGTATCTTCTGTCTCAGTTCCTTGCTTCTAACATCCACATACAAACCTGACCCCTCACTTCCTCCTCTGCTTCCCCTGCTCCCACCCTCCTGGCAGCAGCCGAGCCTGCCCGAATCCACTTTTCCCCTCAAGCACTTGGGTCACTGGCCTTCCTGGGCACGGTCATCTGTCTTGGACTGGGAGGCAGCTTCTGGTGGCCCCTGCCCCTGCTGCCTCACCCCACTGGGTCCTCCGCCTTGATGTGTAGAGGGTATCACCAGCTGCTTTAAAACCTGTACAGCCCTGGGCTCGCAGAATGAAGACCAACCTCCTCCCCAGGACACTTCAAGTGCTCCTGGGCCCAGCCCCACTCCTCCTCCTCTAATTCCTCCCCCAGGAGACACTCGGCCAGACCAAGATGGGAAGGAGCCACAGATGGGAGTCCTTCAGGGGCCTGTACTCCTGGACCTTCCAGCTTAAGCCTGGATCTAGGTTTCTAGGAGTCGGGAAGAGGGTGGAGGCTGGGGTTTTGCCTTTAGGACCTGGGAGGAACTTCCCCCTAAGCCCAGGACTTCAGAAACTCACAGGCCTCCTATCCTTGTAACTTCTCACCTTCAGGGGCCTCCAAACTGTTCCCCAACCCAGTGCTGACTGCAGCTCTGCCGAGGCCAGAGTTGGGTGTTGAGGACACAGCCAGAGGTGGAGCCTGATTTGCACTCCCGAGGAGCTGGCAGCCCCACAGGTAGGAGATGTCTGATGTAGTTAGTACTGGTCACACCCAAATATTCCTCACTTTAGCCCCAAAGCCTCCATCCCATATGACAAGGATCTTCTTTATTAGTGACATCTCTGGGAACACGGGCAACCTCAGCTGACCCCAAGAACAGGTGCCCTAGGGTAAAGGACAGAGGGTGTCTTCAGGGTAATCACCTTGTTACCTCACTACCAAGACCTGAGCCTGAACATGCCTAGACCAGGGCCATCCCGGGCAGTGGAACTGCAAGTTTGACATGATGGGCCTTACATATCGTCTTAGAAATTAACAGCGGTGGGTGGCCAGGCAGACTGCATTGGACAGCCCTCTGCCCGGGCTGCGAGGTCTTGCCTGCCACACACCCTCACCAAATCTCTCATCACCAGCCCCACTCAGCCAAACACTTTCCAACTCACGGGAGAGGATCAGCATGTGGAACAGAGATCAGATTTGTTTTCAATTCAGGATCTGAGGCAAATGCTCCCTGGGAATTGCTTATGTCTAGATGGCTGATCAGTTATGAGCTCCCGGACATTACGCTCATCATCATACACTATCACTTCCCACTGGACCCGCAGGGCGGGGTTCATGCCGCACTTTTATGCATACCCCTCGCTGCTCATCAAAACCACCCTCTAAGGTAAGGGTTGGCATAACTGACATTTTACCCTCAGGGGTGAAATAACTTCCCAGTGAGTTGGAACCCTCACCAGGGCTCTCTAACTCAGCACTCTGGCCATATAAGGGTAGCTGTTTTTAATTGTTCTAAAATTACAGGTCTTACCTTTTCTTCTTGTAAACACATCCTTGGCAATCACTCGCTTCTAGGAGTAACAGTAAGTTAATCTCTGGTGGTCTAACACTCTTGCCAAGTTAAATTTCTTCCATGGACCGTATCATTCTTTTCTCTTCTGGTAGGTCCTGGATTAATTACACAACACCTTAAAGGGCCCACTACCTACTGATTTACAGAGAATTAATCATTTAAAGGTGAAAACTGATGGTATAAGAAAAGTTGCAGAGCTTATGCTAGATCTAGAACACTTTTTTGAGGGGTGAATTAAAACATTCACACTTAAATGTTTGAGGAAAATATTTTTATCCTTTCTATTGAAAGTGGGTAGAAAGATGAGACAATAATAAAGTACCTTCAATTCAACATTTACTTACTAAATAGTGTGAAAGAAAGAAACTCATCTTGCCTTTGGGCTATGTTCTGTAATGGAACATACATCAGATTCCACTTTCAGCTGTACTTTTCCTTTAGGTACTGTGATCACACGGAGACCCTTTACTTGAGGACCGTGAAGCCATCAGAATACTTCTTATGACACCCACCTTTCTGGCCTGGCCTCCTGTGGGGGTGAAGCCGAGGATGCGGAAGTGGTGGGCACGGCGGATCCAGACAAAGGCCTTGGGGAGTGAGAAGAGTGGTTGCCAAAGCTGTTGTATCTAAAAAGCGCAGAGGATTGAGTTAGGGGGGCAGTAGGGGAGACAGAAATGAGTACGAGTCAGCAAACAAGTACCAGCAAATTATCCTAATTTTTGCAAGAAAAATGGGTCTGGAAACACTAACATCATTAGTAATTGTGCTAACTTAAAGAAACTCTATAACTGCTCTGTTTTGATTACTTCTCCTTAGAGAAGGTTCCCAAAGTCTCAGATCATTAGGCAGCAGGATTTATGACAAAGGGTTTAAATAAGATGCTCGTATTTCCAGTCTTTTAAAATGTAGTCAAAGCTATTTGCTAACATAAATTAGAATCCAAATCATTTTCACTTGAGTCATGATTTTTTCTTGCCTCTCTTGGTGGTATAATTAGCAATAAATCCATCAAAGATTTGTAGAAAATGCCAGATGATTGGCTAAAGAAACATCTTATTAAAAAGTCTGCTTTAGATATTTCTAGTCAATTTAATTCATTAAATATAATCTTACTGTGGGGCTGGCCGTCAGGAATAAAATGCTCCCGGGCTTTCTGGATGAGCCTGCTGCGCAGAGGGGCAAGCACCCCGTGCTTATCAGTGTTTCTCCAGCACCAAAATTACGCCTTTTAACGTCCGCTTCTCTGACAAGTTTCAAAATTTGTAACTAGCATAGAGGCTTTTTGTTGTTGTTTTCAGAATAAATGTCCTTTAGCGGTTTTATTCAGCCACGGTCACTCAGAATATTCCCAGAAAACCCATCATTATTTGAGCCCCTGCCTGGAGGTGGACACTGGTGATGAATTACGAATAACAGGCTTCAGGGAACTCTGCCTCTCAGTCTGCTCAGCCTCAGGCCAGCTCCTTCCCCTGCACTAGTCAGGGGGGTTGTGTCTGGGTACAGGGGGCCTCCGGGGTCACTATGACACAACCGCCCCCAAACCTTCCTGCATATGGTGGCTCCGGTCCAAACTCCTGTCAGCAGAAATCGGTACTAACCATTCTGGGGAGCAACTTGACCTCGAAAGGTAGCTGTCCTTTGATAGAGTAAGTCTACTTTGGGGAAGTTGTCATGACTCTATGGTTATTTATATACAGAACACGTCATGTGGGAAGATGCTCACTGGAGCATCATTCAGGTCACAGTGAAACACTGTAAACTACCCAATCAGCTAACATATAAGAACGGAATATTGTGCAACCGTTAGAAATCATTGCCAGTTTTGTAAGTGATAACATGGAAAATGTTCATATTATATCCTGCTGTTTTAATTCATATACATATGCTGAATTAAAACATCAGGATATATGTATGCTGAATTAAAACATCAAGATATAATAATATATACCAAGTTTGATCGCAACTGTATAAAAAAATCCATAAAGGTCAAACATTATGTGTAGGAAAAGAGTATACAAAACAGATCTATTTTTAAAAAGTAGAACAGAGAGAAAATGTCAGTTTTCCTTAATAAATTACACTATTATAATGAGAAATAGGATATTCACGTTTCCCCAAATCTGTCCTGTGGTGTTAAGTCTCGTGTGCTGGGCTGCTTCTCTATTTGTTTGGTATCATGCGTGAGGCCTGTGCTCGGCACCAGGCCCTCCGCCAAGCGGATGGGGACTCAGACCACCCAATGTGATGCCATCGTCCTTCTCTGTGACCACGCCACCTTCATGGGACTTGGTTCCTGGCATTCATTTTCTCTTTTCTTTAAAAGCCCGACACTCTACATGTCCAACTGGCTAACTGTTTCTCTGAGTGTTGGTTTGATTTTTCAAGAAGATGCCCAAACCACAGGCCCCAGAGAAGGCAGGGAAGCAAAGGGTGAGAAGGACATGAAAGGAAGGAAGATGTAAGACGAAGAAAAGCTCAGGGGTGAAGAAGAGGGAGAGGAGCACGGAGGCCGCCAGCAGGAGCCGGTCCTCAGGCTCCCCCCTGCGTCCCAGCGGCCTGGACTCTCGTCTTGTTACTCCACACCACTGAATCAATTCCCTTCCGACCAAAAGTGCACATCTGGTGGAATGTCGTCGTAGGAGTGCTTTACCAAAACCACGTTTAAATGATGCTATGGAAATAAGACAAGCATAGTGCTGTTTTCCCTCCCTTGGCTTTTCTGATGGTTGAAAAATTAATTCAAACACCACACATTCTGTTGTTTTGTTTCTCAATTTCAGAGAAACTAACTGGATCATGCAATTCTTTATTCAGTTTATTATTATTATTATTATTATTATTATTATTATTACTACTACCGATTAACTGGTTGGTCTCTAGAACAATCCCTTTAACTGTAGTCATCCACTGATCAGTCAGATCTGTGGTTGGACAGGCCCACAAAAACCACAGTGAGTGACCATCAGAAAATTAATGGGAACAAACAATATTTAGACAGTATTCAAATTCCTGTCAAATACTTAAAAATTGTAAACTTTTCCCAGTTAAATCCAAGCCAATCCTCATTCACAAACATGTGCCAGTGTTTTGCAATTTCTGCATATATTCATTTCAGCAATTCATACATTTCTACTGCTCCCATCCCCCAAGGACTATAAATAGTAGGAAACCTGAAGACCAAGTCTGAGGAACCCGGGTCCCACGAAAGCCCCACCAGAGGCTGTGAGACCACCACCAGAAAGCCCTGGATGGCTCTCATGAGCGAACACCACCCGGCTGGGGAAGATGAGGTTATCAAGATAATTCTATTCCAGGGAAGTGGACAGCTCTTAACTTGCGCACAGAGACTATTCTTAGAGAGCATGAGAGCCAGGGCGGAGGTAACCCACAAAAATTGTGGGAAAGACCACGGCAATCCCAGGATTTCCCTCTGGAAGAGACTGGCAGAGCACTTCTAGCTCACAGACTCCAGGAGGCATACAAGGCCAGCGTGGAAACAGGAAGACGTGAGCTTTCAGATCCTCGAGTTCGTATCTGTTTCTTAAAATGGATCTGCCCATGGCCATCCTGGGGTCTCCCAATTCTCCTTTCCTGCTTTCTCTTCCACAACTGACTTCCACTTTCAGGGGGGGGGAAATGAACATTTTCACTCAGGCTAAGTCTGTGTGGGACACCACTTTGAGCTGTAAAATCTCTAGGGTGCCAGGCAAAGGAATAATGTAGGAAAGCGTCACTTCAGAGCAAATTCCTTAAGAAATACTGAGGAGGGAGAAGGCGGTGCTTTGTTCACCCAGAGACAAACTCAGAGCCGGGTCTCGGGCACTGTCTCTGTCTACTCACCCACCTGCCTGTCAGTCGGACCCCAGAGGGAGATGGTTGGCAAAGGGAGCGTAGTAGCTTATTTGAACTGAAACACGAAGTCAGACATGTTCTGAGTCTCATTAGGCATATGGAAGTGTTTCCCATGATTTAATCAGTTAAATCCAAAGCCCCACAGTTTTGACAAAAATAAATTTAGAGCACATATATAATAGACAAATTACACCCTTTACAACTCTGTAAGCTTATGGGGAGGGGGGGAAACCTTTGATAGGCTACTTGGAACTTTGAGGGAAGTTTCCAACTTCTTTTAGGTTGAATGTAAACAAAAACGGTTGATGACCACAGCTCTAAATTCATTCTTCTGTTTGCCAGATGGACAGTCTGACACCCACTGGACTGGGCATTTTGTGGTGAGAAAGAACTGCCCACCCAGGCCCTGGTCCTATAAGGCTTCACTCAAAATGACGTATAACACTGGGCTGGACACCCAGGCTGAGGGTCCCCCAGGAAGTCTTATTGACCAGGACTTGCCAGGAGAACCCCTGGCAGGGAGCCGCTGGGGTCAGGGCCTGGGATCAGGACCCACTGTGTTCATGCGTCCACATAGGAGAGAGACTGACAGACGGCCCCAGAGACAGGCCTACACAAGGCGCAGGTTAGGGCCGGACTTTGGAGCAGCTGCCTGGGTGGAACTCACTCCCCATGTACCCACCCTCGCTTTGCCCCAATTTCCTCTTCTGGAAATAAGGGTGAGTAATAGAACCTACTTCCTAAGGGTTAAATCATACTTTAAAGCACTAATTTCATGGACAGTACAAGGACCTGGCTCTTAATACATGCTCCATAAATGTTAGCCATTATTTTTACTCTACAATGGGAGTGGCCATCAGTGTTAACAGTTACTGATTTGGGACAATTGGTTGCTCAAAATATACACCCCTCTGTTCCCCATTCCTGGCTCTGCAGAAGTTTCTAATCCAGGTAATGGCCAAGCACCGCTGAGAATTCTCTGTGCACTTCTGGTTTGCACACCCCCATAGCCCTGTCCTCTTCTCCTATTTTTCTAAGAATTATTGAAGTGTTCACACTTGAAATACTGTAATTGTATTAATGTCCATGAAGTGATACAAACTGCAATTGTTTGCCATCTTGTGGGAAGCTATGAGCAATCGTTGAAGGAAAAATCCACACATTAGAATAAAAACAGGAAGCTATAGAAAGACAAGGGAAAGAAAATAAAGACACCCACCTATTAGAAGAGAAAGACCGGAAGTTGTAAGGCTCGGAGGCAGAATATGCGCTCGAATGGAGGGAATCCGAGCGACTGCTAAAGGAAGGAACACCCACTCAAAACGTGGCCGGGAAGACCACGAAGCACCCTGCTCAGTTCCGCAGGTCAGAAAACACCCTGTGCCAGACAGACGGGTGCGAGATGTGCAAATTATGTCAGACCACGCGCATTTTTAAAACCTCACACTTGAAATCCATTTTTAGTAATTGTATTATAACCAAAGAGCCCCTTAATTCGAGCAGATGACAATTTCCTTGTGCATCTTGCCTAACTCCTGGTAAATATTTGGTTAGCGGTCAGGGAGTTAGTTGAAGCCACGACGGGACTCTGCTCTCCCTGGAATTCACACACACAGCAGAAGACGAGACGAGTGATGCAGTGAACAGGCTGTGTTGCCTTCCCCTGGTTAACCTCATGCAGGCCTCCCTGTGGGCTGGATCTACCTGTTTTCCTTCTGGGCCTCGGCTTCCTTCTCCTTGGTGGATAAGGGCGAATCCTCAAAGTCATAGGAGAAGAGGTGGAAGGGGCTGTGGGGCACATAGGGCAGCTTTTCTATGGTCGGTGATGCTTTCGGGCGGCCGGGTGTGGTGGAGGAGGTCCGAGTGGCCGAGGCAGGGGTGGGGTTGGGCAGCAAGGCCGATCTGGAGGACCCGCTGCCCCAGGGGCTCCCCCCTGCAGTGCTGGCTGGAAGCTGCTTTCCCTGCGAGGTGGCACTGGAGGCGGAGAGGAGGGCTGGACTCCCCTGTCCAGTGGGGTTCGGCTCTGAGGCAGGGCTGGCCTCACTGCTGGCCCAGCAGGAAGAAGAGTGGAAGGGAAGGGAAGAGGGAAGGAAGGGAAGAAAAGAGATTCAGGAGAGAGGAAGTAAAGGTTAGGAAAGAGGAAAAAACATGTAAAAACCCACTACTGTTATAGCCACTTAGTTCAGAATCAGGCTGTGCTTCTTGAACTGCAGCAAGAAAGCCCATTGCCAGATGCTTTGGTTTGCCCAACAGTCCTGGTGCCCTGGGCTCGCCAATCTGGCAATCTGGGAGGTAAGACCCACCTGGCCTATGGGCATACCAAAGCCTTTGGGAGGGGATTTAATGGAACCCCAAAGGGTCTTCTGCACCCGCCCTTCAGTCCCCTGAGTTTCTCCCTACTGGCTGTGTGGGCACTGGAGTCTCCACAATTTGAACTTCATTTCCCTGTCTAAGTCAAACAGAATATCTGTCTTCTTCCTAAAAAATCCAGCCTTGAGGAAATGACATCCCACAGCCCTATACTCACTGCTTTCAGTGCTTTCTTTCTTTTTTTTATTGTTGTTTAACTACAGTTGTCCCCATTTCACCCCCACCACTCGCCCCCGCCCCACCCACCCCTACCTCCCACACTCAATCCTGCCCACCCCCTACCCCAGCAATTGTCTCTGATAAGAGAAAAAGGAAAAACAATGCCAGCAAGGAATGCGAAGAGCCAGGCAGGAGGGGCCAACCTGAGGAGGACACGTCTGACCCTTTCCACGGGCCTCCTCTTCCCTTGGGCCCTGGATGTCTCCTGCAGGCCAGCCTCATGCTGCCACGGTGATGGTTATAAAAACACGCCACCCTCCGAGGACTGGATTCCGACCACTTGGATACTTTGATACAGGCCTTTATAACCTGAGAATTTATGTGAAACTCTAGAGTTTTCAAAACCAAGGCCCCTCTCCCAGAGAACCCGACTCCCGGCCATACCCATTTGGGGACGGGACGTGAGCTGTTTTCTTTCCTACCTCAAATTACAAGCTCCACCTACATAGAAGGGCAGGGACACACACTTTCCCGGCCTGATGGGAGATGAGACCACACTGACATGCTTAGCGTAGGCCTGGCACACGTGGTGAGCACACACAGCAGGTGCACATGGTGGGTCTGCACGGGGGGTGCACACAAGGAAGCAGCCAGCAGGAGGGTGGGGACAGAAAACACCAAACCCACGAAGTAGGAAGAATCTTCCCTACCACTTGAAAGTCAAAGGGGTTTACACCAGGGAACCAATAACATCCAGATGGATGTTAATGGATATTGCGGGTTCTGTCGAGATTGAGCCCTGCTGTTAAGAACGCACACCTTCATTTCCTAAAACTGGAAAACCTGACGTAGTCTCTGATCAAGAACACCCTCCAGAATGAGTCATGTAGTCAAAAACACCCCAGACAGTAGTACTGCCACCCTCTACCTGTGTGCAAAGATGGCACAATGTCAGCAGGGATGCCTTTGAAAGCTGCCCATTCTGGCTGGATTCTTCCGTCTGGTCCATAGGTGCTGAACTATGTGAGTCACTGAGGGTTGAAGGGCTTGTGTGTATGGGGGAGCAGTGGGGGGCAGAACGTGAATATTTCAGCACATATGGAGCCATGTCCGTGTATTTATTGAGGCTCTCCATAATTTCCCAGGGCTAATTTTCCTCTTCAGGTGGAACTGTCAATTAAACCTCCGCCCTCCCCAGAGCACCCCTGACTAAGTCGTCACTATCCCAAGCGGGGCTCTCAGGATGGGCAAGAAGCCTGGTGAAGGCCGACCTTTCTCGCCCTCTCATTCTGAAATGTATGGCTCACTCGGTCACCTCGCCATTCCTTTCCACTCTCCGTATCTGCCGGCTTCTTCCCAGAGACTTCCAAAGTGGGGAAGCAATCACCAGTCTGTCTGCTCAGAGAGGATCCCCTGACCCTGGGAGTGGTGGGCATCTCAGTGTGTCGAATGAGCCTATTTGAGGGCTTTGACTTGTGCTGGTGACCTGGAGAACACGGCCACAGCAGCAGAGAATCACACTGACTTTGAGCTTGGTAAGAAAGATTTTTACCCTAATTTATCCTTTCGATGAATGAGTCTTTTGATGTTGCTTATTTGTGGGGAAAACTAACAGTAAACACATCAATGTGCAGTGTGATCAAGCAAGTGGAGGGAACAAATTTAGAGTTATTTTTGAATATCAGAAAATCGTACTCAGAAATAATCAGAAAGTAGCCATGATCAGGTTTTACTCTTCATATAGACATTGTCTGGGGAAAATACCCACAAAATTTAAAGCCATCTGCAAGGTGCCTGTGTCTGTTCCACTGTCTGAAGGCAGGAAGGGTGCCCCTTGGAGAGGGAGCAGAGAACAGCGAACTCTCCTAAGGGTGATAGAGCTATGTTAGTTGTTCTGGGCATAAAAATAAATACTGGGAAATTTTTCTACACTGTGGGGGTAAAAAGCATTCTTGCCCATTTGAATAAAAAAGAAACAAACTTGCGTCATTCACACAGTAGTTACCCACACAGTTTAGCTGATATTACACAGGTAAAATTAGTAGGAAGAAGGAAACATGCATAATCACTCTCACTAAAGGGCTGCAAGGGTTAAAACTTTCCATCAGTCTGACTGAACCAAAGTACTTAGTGAGGGAGGGAACGGTGCAAAGAAAACCAACTGGGTGAGTTTTCCATAAAGCATGGTTAGAAAGGCAGCGTTTGAGTAAAAAATCAAGTTCTCTAATGAAAATGTGCTCAGTGAGGGATTCCTACAAATTATTCATCCTGTGGCTGGATGCACAGGGTCCGTAAAGGTTTGCCAGTGGGAGCTAGTGAGGAGGGGAGGAGACTGCTGACAGGTGGCTGCAAACTATTCATTAGGAAGGAGCCTTGGGCTTTTAGTGGGGGCCTGGGCGGGTCCAGCCCTCGGTACCTGTCCTTGCCCTGACAGGGGGCATCGTCCTCTCTCTCTTCCTCTGAATTGGGCTCCGTGACTGGCTGCTCCTCTTCCTCCTCCACCTCCTCATCCCTGAGACAAGGCCAAGACGAGAGAAATGCACAGAGACAAGATGGAGAATAGAGATAAGCATTACAGACAAACAGGAAGATGGAGCAAAAAAAATCCAGCTGGCTGAAATGAAAAGAGCACATTCAATCTGTTAGGAGAAAGGAAGACAGTCTGAGATGGGGAAATTTAAATGTGGGGTGCAGATGCAATAACCCAGCACAGGCCAAATTTCTTTGTCAATTTGGCTGGATGCTGCCGCCTTGCCCCCACCTGGGACTCGGAGCAGCTTCTGGCTCTGGGCAGGACTCTCATGTGGTTTTCCTCCTCCACACACAGTCATGCAGTGAATGCTGGGTGACGCCCAGCTGCTGCAGCAAGCAGGGTCCTCACCTCCTCACTGCACCGCTGTTGGTTAGAAGCCACTGAGGGTCAGGCCATAGGGCACTAACTTCCACAGTGGGTATAAGGTTTTTACGTGCCACTTCTTCATTCTCAGTGAACGTGATTCACAGAGCAAGGATGAGAGGCTGATCCACCTCCACTTCCAGAGGCGCTCATGGTCTAGGTGGGGTCGATCCATGTCGCCCCTGGGGTTTCTCCTGGTGCCCTCAGGAGAAACTATAGCTGTAAGGCCACCCCCAGTCCGGAGCCTAGTGGGGAAGGCTGCCTGTGAGTGAAACCGACTGGACAAAGGCAGAGCTGAAAAGGGGCAGGGAAGCAGTCCCCATGACAATTGCAAAACCCGGATCCAGTCCTTTACAGGTTCCATTCTAGCCTTTCACTAATGGAAGGTGATAAATTTCCATTTTTGCTAAAGACAGTTTAACTTGGAGTCCTGGCTGGTGTAGCTCAGTGGATTGAGCTCGGGCCTGCAAACCACACAAGATAGTTTAACTTGGGCTTTGCCCTAGCAGTGAAACAATTATAGACTTTAATAACTAAAACCATTACCCTCCTCTGGCCTCTACATCCTGCCAACATCTGATTTATGTCACTTTCCACATGAGATACCTACCCAAGGCCATGTGGGCTTCCAAATGCCCTGACAAAACAGTCGAGACACTTGAACTCCGGTGACATTTACCTTTTCTCACTTCAGCCCCTCACACAGCGGTCCTCCTCACCATGATGCAGAACTAGCCTGCCTTGGAAATCTTACATCCAAACGTCCTACCCCTAACCGCAAGCCCCCACGCACCCAAATGTCTCCTGCAACCTGATACTGTCCATCCCCTACTTTCTGAATGCCCACCAGCTCCCTCTTCCCTTCAGTCCTTACGAATCCACCACGTTCACCTTGTCAAGATTTTTAACTTTTTGTCTCATTGACCATCAGTGGTAATTTTTCTTTTTACTCACATATAAAATAATGGAAAAGTCCACAAATCACTGAAGCTTCACAAAACAGATTCATCCACAGAAAGAGCACCCCTTTACCCTCCCTTCCAATTGCTTCCCTCCCCTACTGTGAAGAGCATAGGTTAGCTTTGCATGTTTTTCTTCCCCATCTAAAAGGAATTAAACCATGTCCAGCTTCTTTTGTTTAATATTACATTTGTGAGATTCATCTACACCACTGTATGTACTTGAAGATCCTTTGCTCTCATTCCTGTATAGCATTCACTTATATAAATATACCACAGTTTAGTTATCCAACCTACTGTTGATGGTAATCAGGTACTGCTCAGTTAAAAATTACGCCCACAACCTTCAGCCTGAGGCCATGTTCCCTCAACTTGATCTGGAATTTGCCAATGTTATTACTCTCGGTCTATTCAGAACCCACAGATCTCCACCCTGCCATCCAACAGGTCTCTCCTCTTTAAACAAAACATTGAGCCTCTCCCTCCAAGATGACTTGACTTCACTTGCTTCCCCCAGGTGGTAAAGTCAGGAGCAAAGTCCGCTGGAGAGGGGAGGCTTGGAGCCAGGCTGCTGGGTTGCCCTCCAGCTCCATCACTTACTAGAGGTGCAACCCTGAGCCCCAATTCCCTCACCTCATATAGGGCACCAGCAGTGCCCCCCTCCTCGGAGACAGTGCTTACTATGTCAAGTGCTTTGAAAAAGTGTGATACACAGTGAACAAATCAGTTTGTTTCAGCTCTTAGTGATCATTATCATCACAGTCTTTTAGGCCCTCTTAAGAAAATCTCTAACATCTCCACCAGTGGCTACTCGACACTCTGCTTGGTAGGTTAAGGAAGGGGACACAGTACTACAGCCCCAACAGCAACACTCCCCTTTTGTAACTTCCCCCGGTGGGAGCTCGTCTTTTTGATCCCCTTCCCTTGCTCGTATAGTTGTCCCACAGATGTTTGGAGGCAGCGACCCTGAGCTACATCCCAACCTGTTTCCTCTTTAGGCTCAACATCTGATCCTGCATTAAATCTTCCCATGGCTCGTGTGTATCACAGCTCTGCTCTCATGAGTGGCGGGGCAGGCCCAAGGGCAGCCTGGGAGGGACCACTTCCAGCATGCCCCATGGTCATAGCACTGGCCTTGTCCTACAGCCCAAATGAGTGGAGAAGGAAATACCCTTCTGAAGGGTACAGGACTTTCTATGCTGGAGTTTACTTAGTTTTATCCTCTGATGAAATCAGTCAAACAGGATGATATTTTATGTGATAATATTTAAACGTAAAGAATTCAGATAATTTTGCTTTTTCCCTACTTGAATTTTCTCTTAAAGGATAACTTAACTTTGTTTATATTTGTGCAAAGGAATTCTGGGATCTTTGACATTTGACTTTCAAATAACTCTAGGGGTATTTTGCTGGTTTTGAATGACAAAGACTTATTCTAGGACATAGGCCTATTCTGAACTCATCAGGTGTTTTCCTTTTCACGACACACAGTCCCAAACTGGGGGCCACACTTTTTATGTTGGAACAGCAAGAGGCGCACCCTCTGCCAACTTAGATGCTGTGTCCCATAAGGCAAAAGACAGCCCTCCACGGCAAGGCAGCACTTGGTCCAAAATGTCACTAGCACCCAAGCTGAGAAACCCTGCCCAGAAATACTGCAGCACACGTGCGCTGGGATATGAGTCTAGGAATACTTGCAG
>PVKM010005237.1:0-48679 GCA_004027735.1 Carollia perspicillata
AAGCATTTCTATTTTGATCCTCCTTGTGGTTACTCTCATTTGCTGAGAATCAAATGCATACTTATTTCTTCATTAGCAATACTAAAGCTAAGCTGTACCTATATATCACCCTGGACAGAAGCAAGACACTAAGCATGTTGCACTTTGTATTGATATCCAGAATAGTCTCTAGTCCCCAGTTGAGTTAGCATATTCTAGTTTTAATATAAGATTATATGGATCTAATTTTTACACATTCATTTTTATTTGGGTAAACATAAACTTTGTTAAATTTTTTCATCTGCCTTTTCTTCATATCTTATTGCTTTCTCCTGCATTTATTTATTTTTCTTCCTGAAGTACAACTTCTAAGAATTATTTCAAAATGGGTCTTACTATAGTACTACTTGAGATTTTGTATGCCTGAGAAAAATCATAATCTCTTTTTGTGTTAAATAAAAATTCAGCTATATATGAAATTATTTGTTAAAATTTCATTTTCAGACTCTCAACATAATAATTATCTTTTCCAGCCAGTTGCTGTTAAGCTGTCAATCTTCTTAATTAATAAGATTAATTGACAATTTTACTAATGTCAATCCAGTTTTTATTCCTTTGAAAGATATTTAATTTTTCTCTTTAGAAACTTTACTTCTTCTTTGTCTACCATGTTCTTGAATTTTACTAAAATGAATCTAGAAATGTTATCTACCTTATAGGGCATTCTCTAAGCCTTATTAATCTGAAACATTGCATTATTTGTTATTTGCACAATTCCCATTATATTCTTAAATCCTTCTTCCTTTCTGTTTATGTTTTTCCCCTAGGGCTCCTATTGGGGATATGAAGGATGTTTTCTGTTTTCCTCCATGTTTATGACCTTTACCTTTATCATTTGTTACTGATGCTCTGGGAAGATTCTTTGACCTAGATTCCTGCTCATTAAATAGTTTCCTAGCCTACCCACTGAGATTATTTCAATAACATTTCTTAACCAAGTGTCTGTAACTATTATTTTCTTCACAGCTGCTTTCTCTTACTTCACATTTCCAATACCCTCTTCTTTCTATAAGTAATTTAAATTCTTGTTCTTTCTCTTCCATGAGGTGTACCTTCTTTCGTATAGTTTCCTAAACTTATTATCTCCCTTCTGTATTCCCTTAAGTTCTCTAAAGTCTTCATTTCCCCAAGAAACCCATATTTTATCCTCTGTACATCATCAGCTACATTGACTAGTAATGTCCACTCTAAGGAAACTGAAGGAAACCTAGGCTTCAGCTTGGTGAAACTGATGAAAGCCCCAATGTGGTTCATTAAGGAGCTCTTCAAGACAGACAGCTTATTATGCACAAATCCATGCTTTTTTACTTCCCTAGGCACCTCTTGCCTCTGACCCAAGATATATTTTCATCCAAGAGTAGCTACCCACTGAGAACATTGCCTGATTCTGTGAGTTAGAGAAAATGGCCTGGACCATGCTGGCATCGATTCCTTTTGGCTTCCCAGTGGTTCCAAGGTGCAAGCAATGAGAGAAAAGGACCCTCCTAGAAAAGTGTCCAGAGGCCAGGCCACAAATGTGCACCTCAGAACCTGCCCACTGGAAGGTGTTCCCACATATTGGTACTCATTCATTTTTTTCTTTCCTCAGGTATTTATGCAAATTTCTCATTAATTATCCAGGAATCTCCGAGTCTGATTAAGGGTGAAAGCCAGGAGCCTGAAAATTATAACTATGTTGACTTACTTCTTACCTAGACTAAAAATCTAAAACTCAATTTCAGAGATTCACAGATTTTAACTGTTGGGAACTGCTCTGCCTGGTTTCAGGACCCGTAAATCCCCCATGGCTAAGGCTGAGTGAGTGGCTTTCAGACTGTGAGCCACTAAGGAGAAAAAGCTTATCTCCCTGGCAGGAGCACTGCTTCTGCTTCATCCATCTCTGGGCCCCAGTGCTTGGTCAGCTAGTCAATGACAGGCAAGACCCCTCAGCGGGGGGGGCAACCTAAGCCAGACGTGATTACTTGGGAGGCCCTCAAGGAAGAACTTGGGGGCTGCAGCAAAGAAGGGGTGATGGACCCTCGCTCCCTGGCTATTCTGACATAGCCTGAGCCCTCATTCTGTCTGAAAGAAGTCTCCTAATCTCTTGGCTGCCTTACTTCCCCTGCCTGACTTAAGCCTGAGACAATGCTGGTGGTGGGTACCACCCTGTGCTGAAAAGGGTGGGTTCCCTAGGGCAATCAGGCCTAAGAAAGAATATGTAAAATCCTGTGAAACCTGCTTTGTTTAACCTGCTCTCAATTAAATAAGGGTCCAAGCAAGAAGTGAGTTTGTTCCTCCAAGTTTTGTAGCTCTTTAGCTATCTGACCCTGACTCAAAATAGGCCCTCAGAGTTCTTTGTTATCTATTGTTTGACCTTTACTGCCTGACAATGATGAATGAGCTTTACCTGCATTTCTGTGCAAAACAAACCCAATAAAAGCCCATTGAGGAAAAGGCTCTTGGTCCTTCTTCTTTGAGAGATCAGCCACCTATCCTCCTTAAGCAGATCATGTCTTGTTAGCATTATTTTCATCTGTGGTGGCCAGGAGGGCTCTGTGAGCGGAGCCCCCCACATTTAACTAAATAAAAATATGATAAACACTATTAGAAATTAAATACAGTGGTAAAATTTTTAAACAACTTCTCAGTTTTGAAACACTAACTAGATACAAAATATAGATATAAAATATATTTACATAATAATACTAGTATATGAACATAGAACATATATTAAAGTTATATTCTACAGAGAGAATGCTTCATCATTTTAAGCACATGAGTCATATTTTCCTCTTAAATATTCAGAGGAAACTTCAATAAATTTTGATAGGTAAAATTTAAACTTATCACATTCTCATAATGAACTGTTGCAAGAAAATCTTGGAACAACAACAATAAAAAGTTAACCACCAGCAACAACAGAAAAAAAAACTAGCTTCTTAAAAATTAAAGGTTATCTTCTAAATACTACTGAGATCAAATTATAGATGAAAATGCTGGTTATATATCAAGGTTGAACTGAGTGCAGGGAAAGGAGCGTGAATATACACTATTGTTATATAACCTGATACTGCCTTTTGTGGAGTGCAATGTGAGTTTATCCTAATTAAACATGTACATACCCCTTGGCCTAGAAACCCCACTCCCTGAATCTATCACAGAGGAATATTTGTACATGCGGGCTATGGTATAAGCACAAGAATGAATAAGTACACCCTTTTTCTGTAATGTATGGTTATATGAGTAAAAGGGTATTTGAAAGAATAAAAAGACTGTTGGTGGATATCTTGAAAAGTTGCTTTGAGGTAAGGTAAAAGATAATTTATTCATTTTTAGATATATATTTCTATACTGCTTGAAATTTTATAATTAATAAAACAAAAAAATCAATTTTAGAATATTTAGAAAATAGTCATACTGTAATTTTAAAATATTATCTGTGTCCAAAGATCTAGTCACAAACCAATTGAGAACCTTGAATGTCAACATTATACTAAAAAGAAGGAAATATGTAAACAAAATAGTCAACGAAAGAAACTAAATATGTACAACAACGCAACCCTAAGAAAACTAATAAGAAAAATATTAAAAGTGAAGGCTGACAGTTGATGATTTCGTCAATATACTCAAGCACTTGTTTTATGAAAAATTTAATAAAATGAAAAACTTTGGAATGTCTAAAGAAAATATAGATAGTCAAAATTAGGAATGCAAAGAAGATACAACTACAGAGAGAAAAATAAAATATAATACTTTTTATACCTTTAAGCTAATTTATGATATGTTTTGATGAAATCTACGGCTTTCTAGAGAAAAAATAAATTAAAAAATGCATCCCTTTTCCTAAACTATGAAAAACCAAAATAGTCCATAAACCAAGAGCTGTTAAAGGTTCTAGGACCCAATGGCATTCCAGAAAAGATTTTTCAAAAATTAAGGAACAGATAGCTCATAGAATAAATGGAACATAAAACAAATGAAAAGCTTTAAAATTATTTTATGATTATTTTAATAACAATTATACGAAAATCTATTTTGCAAATGTGTATTCAAAATTTGGGGAAAAAGTTTCAATTTATATGCAGGTACTTCTATGCCCGAGTAAGATATACTCTGAGATTATAAAGAGAATTTAATATTTAATAAAATAAAATAAAGCATACCAGTAAGTTAAAAGATATATTCTAGACAAATGGCAAACATTTCCCTGCCTGATAAAAAAACAAAATGAAACAAATCATTCCATGCCATTCCCTATGAAAATTCTCAGTATATGAGAAATACTGTGTATTTCAACCAACAGCTGCATCGTTCCTCAGAGGAATGCTAGATTCCTTGTAAAGAATAGATTAAAGCATAATCAAATCGTGCCCTCTCTGGCAGCTGGTGAATTCTTACTCAAGAATTACTTCCTTCTGCTAATAAAACCTCAGTATGATTCAGGCACCAAGTGGACATGTCCCTTGGATGCTGGGTTCTTTTCTAGTGCCAAAGGGTGATGACAAGTCTAAGCCAGTTCTGGTAATATTCTGTTCATTTTGTCAAGGAGTGCCTAAAAAAAAAAAAGCATACAAAAAATGAACATGAGGAGATTCCTCTTCTGGCGATTCTAAGAAAATGGGCAAAATTAATGCGCGGGAGCCTTTCTATTCTGGTTTTAGCATGTTTTGGTTGAGAATGTGAAATGTCGTATCTAAGAAGGCTTTGTATAACCCAAGGCTAAAAATACTATTTCTCTCTTTTATTCTAAAAGTTTCATAGTTTTTTGTTCTTGTATTTAGATCTATAATTCACTTTGAGTTAATTTTTGTGTATCATAAAAGCAAAGCAACCAACTTCATTCTTTGACACATGGATATCCAGTTCTCCCAATTCTTTTTATTAAACAGACTATTCTTTCTTCCCATTAATGGTTTTGGCAACCTTGTTGAAAATCAACTAACCATAAATGTAAGGATTTGTTTCTGGACTCTCAATTCTGTTCAACTGGTTTATATGTTTACCATTATGAAATTACCATACTGCCTTAATTAGTACAGTTTTTTAGTAAGATTTTAAATTGGATGATTGAGTATTCTAATTTTCTGCTTCTTTTTCATTTTTTAAAAGATTTTATTTATTTATTTTTAAAGAGAGGGGAAGGGAGGGAGAAAGCTCAGGAGAGAAACATCAATTTGTGGTTGCCTCTTGAGCACCCCCTACTAGGGGCCTAGCCTGCAACCCAGGCAAGTGCCCTGACTGGGAATTGAACCAGAGACATTTTGGTTCACAGGCTGGTGCTCAATCCACTGAGCCATGCAAGCTAGTGCCTTCTTTTTTCATTTTTAAAACATACATCTATTTTGGTCCCTTGCATTTCAACATTAATTTTAAGATGAGTTTGTCAATTTTTGTTAAAAAGCTATTAAGAATACCCCCAGTGATGCATTTGTTACCGTCTATAAACCTACATCAACACATGCATTAAAATCACCTGAAGTCCATAGTTTACATTACAGTTAATTTTTAGTGTTTGCTTTATTTCTTCAAACTATTGAGCCCAAGCACTAGTTCATATTTTTATTTACAACACACTCCATACTCCTATGTAATCTAATCTGCATTCTAGGGATCTGGACAAATGTACAATGAATGACATGTATCTATCACTATATCATACAGAGTATTTTCACTGACCTCGAAATCTTCTGTGTTCTGCCTTTAATCCCTTCCCCTGCCCCAATCCTGGCAATCACTGATCTTTTTACTGTGTTCTAGTTTTGCCTTTTCCATGATGTCATACAGTTGAAATCAGTATATAGCTTTTTTCAGATTGGCATCTTTTACTTAGTAATATGCATTTAAGATTCCTTCATTTTTTTAATGACTTGATAGCTCATTTCTTTTTAACACTGAATAATATTTTATTGTACATTTATCTATTTACCTACTGAAGGACATCTTGGTTGCTTCCAAGTTTTGGTAAATATGAATAAAGCTGCCAATAAACATTTTTGTGAAGAGTTTTGTGTAAATTGAAGTTTTTAACTACTTTGGATAAATATAAATGAATGCAACTACTGCATTGTATGGTAAAGGTATGCTTGGTTTTGTACAAAACTTCCAAGCTGTCTTTCAAAGTTGCTATATCATTTTTGCATTCCCATCAGTAATCAACGAGAGTTCCTGTTGCTCCATGTCCTTGTCAGCATTTGGTGTTGTCAGTGTTCCAGATTTTGGCCATTCTAAGAGATGTATAGTGGTATTTTGTTGTTGTTTCACTTTGCATTTTTCTAGTGACACTTAATGTGCAACATCTGTTTGTATGCCTGTTTACCACCTGCATATTTTCTTTGTTGAGTTGTCAGTTCTGATCTATTGCTTATTTTTTAATTATTTTTTGTTTTCTTATGTTGAGTTTGAGTTCTTTATATATTTTGGCTTACTGTCTTTTATCAAATATATGGCTAGGAAAGATTTTATTCAATCTTTTTATTACCTTAACAATGCTGTTCATAAAAGTTTTAATTTTAATAAAGCACAATTTATTATTCATTATGGATCATGCTCTTAGCATTATATTTAAAAAGCCATCACCAACCTCAAGGTCATGAACATTTCTACTATATTATTTTCTAGGAGTTTTATAGTTTTGAGTTTTATGTTTAGGTTTCTGTTATATTTTGAGTTAACTTTCATGAAGGGTGTAATGTCTAGGTACAGATTCATTCTTCCATATGTAACTGTACATGTCAGTTGTTCCAGCAATATTTGAAAAAAGACTCTTTTCTTCATTGTGTTATTTCTGTTTCTTTGTCAAAGGTCAGTTGACTACATTTAGGTAAATCTATTTTTAGGCTCTCCAGTCTTTCCAACAACCCATTTGTCTATTGTTTCACTAGTAACACACTTGTCTTGATGAGTGGAGCTTTATCGTATGTCTTAAAGTCAGGTAGTGTCAAGTCCCCGATTTTGTTCTTCTCCTTCAATATTGTGTTGGCTCTTTTGATTCTTTTGTCTCTCCACATAAACTTTAGAATCAGTTTTTCATTATTCACGAAATAACTTACTGGGATTTTATTGATATTGTATTGAATGTCGAATTCAAGTTGGAAAGAAATGAGTTGGCAATATTGAGTCTTTCTACCCATGAACATGGAACATTGCTGTATTTATTTGTTTTTTGATTTTATTTATCATATTTTTATAGTTTTCCTCATATAGATCTTGTACATATCTTGATAGATTTGCACCTAAGTAGCTCATTGGGGGGGTGCTAATGTAAATGGTGTAGTGTTTTTCATTTCAAATTTCAAATTTTTTCATTATTGCTATATATTGCTTGTATATATTAACCTTTTATTATGCAGGCTTTCTGTAATGACTTATTTGTTCCAGTTTTCTGGTTGACTCTTTTGGATTTTCTACACAGACAATCATGATCTGTGAATAAGACAGTTTTAATTTTTCCTTCCCAATCTGTGCACCTTTTTCCCCCTTTTCTTCTCTTATTGCATTAGCTAGAAATTCTGGTACAATATGGAAAAGGAGTGGTAAGAAACCTTTAGTGAGTTTCTCATTTCAGTTTTGTACTATTCACTCTAAAATTTTATTTGATTTGCTTTTGTAACTTCTATCTCTTTACAGCTCTATTTTGAGACATTGTTATCAAATCTTGTTTTATTTCTTTGAAGCTTGGTTTCCATTTTTTCTTTGAGCATCTTAGCTATTTTCAAGGTTTTTTGTGCTTACTGTGACATCTGGGGCTTCTCAAAGGAGGTTTCCTTTTTTTTTTCTTTCCTGCTTTTTTCCCCCTCACGTCCATTGATCACAATTCCTGTGTGTTTGCATATCTTGTAAATTTTGGACATGTAAATGATACATTGTTGCAACTCTGGATAATAATTCCATTTACCCCTTCCTTCTGTTTATAGTTTTTGTTATTGTTTTCTTGCTTATTTATTTAGTGACTTGGATAGATACTTCAGTGAAATGCATTTCCTCTATAGTGTGCATCCTCAGGAGTTTCATCTCTGGGGACACAGATTTGCGTAAGTACAGAAGTCACCCCGACCTCCCCATCCCCAACTCCCAAGGCTGACAGTGATTATAGCTAATCTCTCTGCCTCTGTCTTGCTCTGCTGTCAACTCATGCTTCTAGCTGGTTTGCCTAGACTGATACCACACTAGCAGTTAGCCTCCACTAATTGCTCCATTGTTTTCAACAATGTCCTGAGCTACAAATCGCTCCACAGTCTGATCCAGTTAAAATCAGGACCAGTTGCAGGACTAGTCTTTAAACCAGATTGTGGAGAATTATTCTGATCCAAGAGGGTGATTTCTAGCTTTTCCTCTTTCTTTCTATTAGACTTCTAACTACTTGACTATTTTTCTTATTGCAATCATGGAGCTATAAGTTTCCTCTTATAATTTTGCTGATTGCTCATCAACAAAATTTCTATTTTTTGACAGTCACTCATAGGCTTGAACTTTTCTACACTGTATCCCAAATAAAGTCAGTTCTGTGGAGAGAGCTATGGAACTCTCTGTTCTTTTGGCCTGCCTTCCACACTGTGCCTGTGTTCCAAGCCTGTGGTTGAAGACACTGACTACTTTCTCAAAGTGACACTACTGCTCTACAGATTAGGTGTTGGGTGAGAGTGGTAGCCACTGGTCTTCTTGGCTTCCCGCTCCTGGCATAGAGCCTTCATCCTCCCAACAAGGTGGGGGTAAGGGTGACTGGGACAAGTCTTACCTTCTGTACCTGGGAGGAAGCTTCTTTCCTTCAAGTGGGGGGCTTGGTAAGCAAGTCAGTGGAAGAAAAATACCATGTGATCTCACTTATATATGGAATCTAATGAATACAATAAACCAACAAACAAAATAATAACAGAAGCTTAGTTACGTAAACACAGACTGAGAGCTACCAGAAAGGGGGGTGGGACATGGAATGAAATGGTGAAGGGATTAACCAAAGAATATTTCTGCACAACCCATGGACACAGACAACAATATGGGGATTGGCTACAGGTGGGGAGAGGGTGGGGCTGGGTGGAGGTGGGGAAAGTGAGAAATAAACGAGAACAACTTTAACAGCATAAGCAATAAAACTAAAGCTAAAAACCTAAAACAACAAATAATTTTATCATTGAAAAAGAATGGAACTCCAGACATTTTATCTGCATTTGCCTGGAATCCAACTTCTGCAACAGAAAACCAGAGGAAACTGTAAGTCTAAACTAGCAGCTTGAGGAAATAAGAATACCTTTTCTTTTCTGTTTTTTCTTCCCTTCCCTTCCCTTCCCTTCCCTTTTCTCTTCTCTTCTCCTCTCCTCTCCTCTCCTCTCTTTCTTTCTTTTTTTTTCCTGCATTACCACGGTAGACCTTCCATCTCACTGGCTGTGCTTGGGCAGGTAGCAGCTTGTGGATCAAATGCTACACTTACCCTTTTTTCACCAAAATTTAGATTTATTAAATTGTCTTAAATAAATGCTTTTCCATTTTCTATATGGACAATTTCCAGGGACTTAGATAATTGCTTTTTATAATGTTCACCAATTATGATTTATCATAATAGAAAGGACCCATGGAACTTCTTCCTCAAGCTGTCACTCAGAAGTTTTCTCCTATCAATTTATCTAGAAGAGATTACGAGAAATTCATAATATTTCTTTTAAACATTTTTGATAAACACAGAAGTACTCAATTATCTAGTTCTTGAGCAAGTTTTAGTAATTTTTATCCTTTGAGTAGCTGGGTGGATAACAGTAACATTCTTACATCTTCTTAAAAATTAACCCCTTCATCATCATGTAGGGGTTAATTTTGTTGCTGACAACAATATGAAGTCAATTTCGCCTAATATTAATAAATTGCTTAGTGTTTTGGTTATATTTCCATGGCATATCTTTTTTGACCCTTATACTTTTTTCAGGCTTTTATTTTTATTTTTTTTATTAAAAGTTTTTCTATTCTTTTTCTTTTAGTTTTTTAAGTATATTTTATTGAATATGCTATTACATTTGTTTTCATTTTTCCTCCCCTTTGCTCCCCTCCACCATGCACTCCCCCCACCTTCCAGCTTTCTTCCCCCACAGTTCATGTCCATGTGTTGTACATGTAAGTTCTTTGGCTTCTCCATTTCCTATACTATTCTTAACCTCTCCCTATCTATTTTGTACCTACCATTTTTGCTTTTAAATATATATATTTTTAGAGATAGGGGAGGGGATAGAGAAAGAGAGGGAGAGAAACTTCAATGTGTGGTTGCCTCTTGAGTGGCACCCTGCTGGGGACCTGGCCCCCAGCCCAGGCATGTGCCCTCACTGGGGTTTAAACCAGCAACCCTTTAGTTTGCAAGCCCACACTCAATCCACGGAGCTACACCAGCCAGGGCCTATTTATGCTTCGTATTCCCTGTAACTTTTCTCCCATTCTCCTCCCACCTGCTCCACACTGATAACCTTCCATATGATCTCCATTTTTGTGATTCTGTTCCTGTTCTAATTGTTTGTTTAGTTGGTTTTCTTTTTTTTTAGGTTCAGCTGTTGATAGTTGTGAGTTTGTTGTCATTTTACTGTTTATATTTTTATCATCTTCTTTTTCTTAGATAAGTTCCTTTAATATTTCATATACTAAGGGCTTGGTGATGATGAACTCCTTTAACTTGACCATGTCTAGGAAGCACTTTATCTGCCCTTCCATTCTAAATAATAGCTTTGCTGGGTAGAGCAGTCTTGGCTGTAAGTCCTTGCCTTTCATGACTTCAAATACTTCTTTCCAGCCCCTTCTTGCCTTTAAGGTTTCTTTTGAGAAATCATCTGATAGTCTTATGGGAACTCCTTTGTAGGTAACTGTCTCCTTTTCTCTTGTTGCTTTTAAGATTCCCTCCTTATCTTTAATTTTAGGTAATGTCATTATGATGTGCCTTAGTGTGTGCTTCCTTGGGTCCAAATTATTTGGGACTCTCTGAGCTTTCTGGGCTTACTGGAAATCTATTTCCTTTGCTAGATTAGGGAAGTTCTCCTTCATTATTCTTTCAAATAAGTTTTCAATTTCTTGATCTTCCTCTTCTTCTGGCATCCTTATGATTTGAGTGTTGGAACATTTGAATTTGTCTCTGAGGTTCCTAAGCCTCTCCTCATTTTTTTGAATTCTTGTTTCTTCATTCTGTTTTGATTGAATATTTATTTCTTCCTTCTGGTCCAAATCATTGCTTTGAATCCTGGTTTCCTTCTCTTCTCTGTTGGTTCCCTGTCTATTTTTCTTTATTTCACTTTCCATAGCCTCAGTTTTTCTTCTATTTTTGCGGCCATACTGAACTGTTCTGTGAGCATCCTGATTATCGGTGTTTTGAACTCTACATTTAACAGGTTGGCTATCTCTTCATTGTTTAGATCTATTTTTGGAGATTTGATCTGTTCTTTCATTCGGGCCATATTTCTTTGTCTCAGTGCACCTGTTACATTGTAGGGGGCAGAGCCTTAGGTATTTACCAGGGTGGGGCAACACACTTGGCTGCATTGTGGTGCTGGGGGGGGGAGGGATTTCAGAGGAAACAATGCCGCTTGCTTGGCTCCTGCCCTACTTTCGGTCATTTCCCCATTACCCACAAGGAAATTGGGCTCTTCTTGTGCTGATTCCCAGGTGGGTGGGTTTGTATGTGTTCTAGGAATCTATGGGTCTCTCCAATGAACTCTCCTGTGAGGCTGGGAGTTTCTTCTGCTATTGCAAGTCCCACCAGTTGTTTTCAGCCAGTGGTTTTGAGGCTTTGTTTTCCCCAACTGGAACCTTGGGTTTTGTGATCTGTCGTCTCATTCACAAATGTGGAACCACCCAGTCCACCAGGCACTGCCTCACCCACCCAGTCATCCAGTCCTCCAGCCACTGCCTTGCTGAGTTTTCTCTCCATCCCAGCTGCCAGCCTCCTCCCCTTCTATAATCTGAATGAATGTTTTTTCTTTAACTCCTTGATTGTAGGATTCGATACAGTTTGATTTTCTAGCAGTTCTGGTTATTTTTTATTTTTAAATCTGTTGTCCTTCTTTAGGTTGTGTGAGGAGGCAAACTATATCTACGTATGCATCTATCTTGGCTGGAAGTCATTTTTTCTTTATTTTTTAATTGTTCAATGACAATTATCACCATTTCCCCCATTACTCTCTCCCTGTCCTACCCACACCTACCTCCTATATTCAATCCTCTACCCCTGTTGATTTTGTCCATGGGTCCTTTATACATGTTCCTTGGTGACTTTTCCCCTTCTTTTCTTGCTTATCCCTCTCCCTTCACCCCTTTTATTAATGTCAGTTTGTTCTTTATTTCCATGTCTTTGGTTCTATTTTGCATGCTTGTTTGTTTTGTTGATTAGGTTACACTTATAGGTGAGATCATATGGTATTTGTCTTTCACCACCTGGCTTATTTCACTCAGCATATTGCTCTCCATTTCCATCCATGCAGTTGCAAATGGTAGGATTTCCTCCTTTCTTTTTGCTGCATGGTATTCCATTGTGTAAATGTACCACCATTTTTTGATCCATTCACTTTCTGATGTGTACTTAGGCTGTTTCTTGCACTTATCTAGTGTAAATTGCATTGCTATGAACATTGGGGTGCATAGGTTCTTTTGAATTGGTGTTTCAGGATTCTGGGGATATATTCCCAGAAGTGGAATTGCCAGGTCAAACGGCAGTTTCATTTTTAGTTTCTTGAGGAAATTCCATAGTATTTGCCACAGTTGCTGCACCAGTTTACATTCCCACCAACAGTACACTAGGGTTCCCTTTTCTCCACAACCTCTCTGTCACTTGCTGTTTGTTGATTTGTTTTTAATGGTCATTCTGGACAGTGTGAAGTAGTGTCTCATTGTGGTTTTAATTTGCATCTCTCTGATGGCTAGTGATGCTGAGCATCCTTTTATATGTCTCTGGGCCCTCTCTATGTCCTTCTTGGAGAAGTGTCTGGTGGATAAAAGGCTTAAATATATGTCATGACACCATAAAAGTCCTAGAGGAAAACATAGGCAGTAAAATTTCAGATATTCTATACAGCAATATTTTCACTGATATGTCCTCTAAAGCAAGAGACATTAAATTAAAAAAGCTTCTGCATGGCTAAAGAAAACATCAGCAAAACAAAAAGGGAACCAATCATATGGGAAAATACATTTGCAAAGGATACCTTGGACAAGGGTTTGATATAAAAAATATGTAAAGAACTCACAAAACTCCACACCAGGAAGCCAAACAATCCAATTAAAAATGGGCAAAGGACCTGAACAGATACTTTTTTCATTGCTTTTAGTGAGAGAGGAAGGGATGGGAAATATATAGAGAGAGTGACAGAGAGAAACATCAGTTGGTTGCCTTCCTGTCCTTGCCCCAACAGGGATCAAACTTGTAACCTGAATGCTCTGACCAGGAATCAAACCCGCAAACTTTGGACCTACGGGACCACACTCCAACCAACTGAGCCACACCTACCAGGGCTCATCCTTATACTTTTAACATATGTACAACTGTACCTACGGTGGATTTCTTGTAAACAATATAGATGTACATCTTGCTCTTTTATCCAGACTGACAATTTCTGTTTCTTCAATGTTATATTTGCACCATTCTTATTTTAGGTGTTGGTGATTAATACTATTGGGTTAAAATATATTAACTTTTTATAATTTTCTGTATTATTCATTTATTTGTTTATTTTTTCTTTTTCTGCCTTTCCTTGTAATTTTTTTTTATAATTTTACTCTATGTCTTCTACTAATAAAGAATGTTTAGTTGAGGCCCTGGATTTAAAACATACACCTTCAGTTAATCACTGTACATTTATATGAATGAGGTTATATCTCTTCATGTGTACTATAATGAACTTATAACATTATATAGTCAATTACTCCTTTCCATCCACTGTGCTTTTTTTGTCATATGCTGTACTTCCTCATATGCTCTAAACATAGTATATATTTCTATCTTTGCTTCAGATAGTCACTTTTTTAAAGTAATTAAAAAAAAAGGAGGAAAGGGGGTAGAATAGGGAAAAATAATTGTTGATAGAAAAAGACTTGACTTTGATAATGAAAACACAATAATGTAGACCAATAATGTCTAATAAAATTGTACACTTGAAAAAAAATAAAGGAAAAAACAATTTCATGTTACTTTCATGTCTAGTACTCTTCTTGTTTTCCTTTTCCTTTTTGTACATCTAAATTTTTTTCTCTTGTCATTTTCTTTCTACCCAAACAACTTCATCTAGTATTTCTTGTTGACTAGGTCTTCTATCAAATTCCCACAGTTTACCTTTTTAAAATATGTCAAAAATTTTATATACAGTTTTGCTGAGTACAAAATTCTTGGTCGACCAGAGATTTATTTCCTTTCAGAGGTTTAAAGATGTCACACCTTTATTTTTTAGTCTTCATGTCTAGAAAAGTTGGCTTTAATTATTATTTTCATTATTGTGTAGGTAATGTCTTCTTCTCTGATTTCCTTCAAGACTTTCTTTACCTTTCATTTTTATTAGTTTGAATATGATAAACTCAGGTGTGGTGTGGTGTGCCCATGAATGTGTATTTGCATAGGTTTGGTGTTTTTCTGCTTTCTGTTCCCTCAGCTTCTTGTACCTAGAGTTCGTGTGTCATTACTTTTTAAAAAATTCTTTGCTTTATTTCTTTAATTTTTTCCCTCTGCCCATCCTCCTTCTGGAATTTTAATTACGGGTATGTGAGACCATTCAATATTGCCTCACACCTCTTGGATACTCTCTGTTGTTTAAGCCACTCAGTCTGTGGTACTAATGGCAACCCTAGCAAACTAATATAACTTGGCCCTGTCAAGTCTACTAATAAACCTGTCAAACATGTTCTTTATCTCCATTACTATGTTTTTCATTTCTCATACTCTCATTTGCTACTTTTTATAGTTTGCTTCTGTCTGCTGAAATTACCCAATTGATATTGCATGCTATCTCTCTTTTCAATTAGAGCCTTTACATATTAATCATAATTACTTGAAATTTCTTCCAGATAGTTCTAACATCTGTGTCCTATCTGAGTTTGCTTTTAAAGATTGCTTTGTTTCTTGGGAATTTTTCTCTTTTTTCTAATGCTTTGTGATTTTTGTACAGACATGCCATCTTGTGTGCTATAATAAAGACTGAGGTACACAGTGTCTATGCCAAAAAGTAGGTACATCTTTCTGCTGGAACTTTTCTGTGAAGGTTAGAGTTATCTAATTAGCAGCTGAGGTGGTTTTGAGATTTATCGTTGCTATGGTTACCTTAGCACACTACATGTTTTTCTAGGGAGTGGGGGCTGTTTTATCAGAAGATTTTTTTCCCTTTTCCCCAGTGTCTTTTCAACCCTCAGCTTTTGGTCTTTCCTTTGTGCAGTGCCTCAGAGAGGGTTTCCCTTGCATGTTACTTCATACTACTAGATGGGTAGCCTGACATGGTGGCTTGCAGTGTCCTCTATGGTTCTGACTAAGCTTCAGTCTTAGGCCATCATCAAGTACCTAGGATTTGTGTTTGTGGTTTTATCAGAGCTTCTTACCCTCCCATTATATAATCCTGAGACGAGTATGTATCCTTCTTCCTCCTCCAGGGGTAGAGGTTATTTTTCCATTTCCTTCCTGTTTATAAAAGACAACAGTGTTTGTTGCCCTTCTCCTCTGAAGATTAAGGCTTCTGTTCTACAAGGAAGATAATTCTTTCAGAGTATTTTTCCTGTCTTACATGAAAGCACTGGTGTTACTACCTTTCATATAAAACATAATCTAAGAAGTCTTTACTTTTTTCACTGGGAGGTCAAATGAAATAGTAAAAATGAAATGCGAAGTCCTTTCCACTTCCCTATTTCTATCCTCAACATAGAACAGAAATACAATCAAAGGTTATTAAATGTTTTCACTTCTGGTAGTCATTAGGGCTGTTCAGTAATAACATAGTTTTCTCCATTCCAGTCACACAGAGGGGCTGCATTTTACTATCCTCCATCCCCACATGAAGCTGGGCATGTTACTTGAACTTGGGCCAGTGGAGATTCAGTAGAAGTGCTTGGGAACAGTTTGAAATTTTGCATGCTCTCCTCTTTTTGCCACCAGTTTTATTCCAGATAGTGACCACCAGGCTCTCAGCCTGGTACCTAGAGTGAGGAGATGTGAAATGAAGGCCATAGTCAATTCAATAATCAACATATAATGCAAGCAAAAATCAACTTTTATTGTTATAAGCCACTAATGTTTTAGGTACATTTGTTATCGCACCATTATCTCACTATTCTAATGCCATTGAATTTCTCATGGAAATAAATTTCAGCAGTGTTATCTCTTCTCAGTCAATGTCTGGGCCACCCTGGAATGTGGAAGATCCAGGCCACATAACATATATTATCAACAACCCATGATGTTTTTAATGTGGGAAAGAGACATTAAAATTTGCATGAAGTCTTTGAGCTTCATTCAGGGATACAGAAAAGTAGCAATAGAACTGGCATCTACTTTTGTATTTGCTGGTTTTTAATTTTTTTGTTGTTCAAGTACATCTGTCCCCATTTTGCCCCAACCATGCCCCTCCACACCACCCATCCCTGTCTCCCACCCTTGTACCTACCCCCTTTGGCTCTGTCCATGTGTCTTTTATACATGTTCTTTGATGGCCCTTCCTCTATCATCCCTTATGATCCCCCTCCCCCTCCCCCTCTGGTTACTGTCAGTTTGTTCTTCATTTCAATGTCTCTGGTTATATTTTGCTTCCTTATTTGTTTTGTTGATTAGGTTCCATGTCTACTTTGGACAAATACCTTGTCAAGGGTTGTTAAGTTTCCTTACATGTAGGATCCCTCAGTTTGTCTGTATTTTTATTTCTACAAATATCTCTAAATTTTGCTCTTCTTTCTCCATTTAAGAAATAATATTCATCCTTCTCTTACATGCTTTTGGAATAAGCTTTTGAGGCTATTGTATTTGTTCTTATCAGTTATAATCTTCCTCTGTGTTAAATTGCTACACTACTCCAAAAAGATTACGGAAATATATATGATTCAATCATTTACCTTTGATGGAAGACATAAGTTTGTTTGGAGATGGTATGTATATGTCTACACACATATATGCACACACAGATATATTGATATACACATATGTGTGTATATATCTATCTTTATGGCAACAAATACATATGTGTATATATAAACACACTAACATAAACATATATACACTTATGGCATACCACCCACACATCTGCTTAATATCTATTCTCACAAGATTGCTGTGAAAAATTATGTAAGCTTATGTTTTTCAATATCCTTTTATGTACTTTTAGTTTTACATATGGCTGATGTAATTTTCCTTTTAAAATATGTATTTTATGGTAAGGTACATGATTACACATAAGAGAGAAATTATGTTATTTTTTAATGATTACCAATTGCTGATTGAGTAGTAAGAAAAAATTGCACTCTAACTAGATAGAAGATCTAGCACTCTCTTTTCTTTAAAGGAACAACAAAGGCATTTGAAAAACCTGTTCTGAAAAGCTTATGGCAGTACAGACGAGAAACCTGGGGAGGCAGGACCTCAGACTTGCAGTGTAGGCTGTCAGTGAATATAGCCTCTCTCCACTTGTGATTAATTTTCAGATGATCTTATCATCAGCCGGAGCAGGAAGAGATCCTGAGGGGGCCTTGTACGTAACAAAGATCAGCCTTTGAGTTCTGGGCACCCGGATGTTTGACTCTTTTGGGTACTTTGCTCATGTGGTGATACCATTTTGTGAGGGGTTTTGTTTAGTTTTCCTATCAGTATTTCCCCTCACACTTCAGTGAAATGTAAAATAAACGTACTGGCTGCCAAAACCAAGCTTATAAGTAAACAGTGGAACGCGCAAAGGCAGAATGCTATGCAGAGGCCATAGAGAGGAATGAGAGTCCTGCCTTCCCTAGGTCTTTACATGATCCTCCTTGAAATGACTAATAAAAGCAGACTGAAATACTCAGAAGGAAAAAGTAAAATTTTAAAATTTTACAGCAAAGAGGACAGCAACAAATATGTCACACAAAATGTTCTGAAGCTGCTTTACCCTGCTCATTCTCCAGGCTGTTTTGGCTTGGTTTCAGGTTCCAGGGTATGTCTCAAAGGCAGCTCTGTCTTCTGGAAATCTTGTCTGTGCCAAGAACCCTTGGTCCAGAGTGCCTCTGGGAGCCTGGCTTGGTTCTGGGGAACTGGCATAAACTCTGGAGACTACAAAGAAAATATTATTTTTTTATTCCAAAATCTTCTTTCTTTCCTTCAACTGGTACTATCTCTTTTCATTTTCTTCACAGTTTGGGATATCCTGAGGTAGATGGAAAGCAACCAGTAACAGAGAATAAGTAGTAAATGAGAACGAATTTTTCAAAGTTCTTGAACCAAAAGCTATAGGGAAGAACACAAACTAACTTCGCTCAAGCCTCCAGTGAATTCTTCTCATCTCTGTTCCATATAACCCCTTAGGTCATTGCTCTTGTCAACACTTAATTTTCTCTTTATCTGAATTCCTGTGGTTTACTCAGTCTTCATTATGCTGATTCTTTAGATGTATATATTTTTTACATCAGGAGTATTCTGGGAAATTTCAAATTTCCATGGTCTCATCATAGGCTTGGATTTGCTTCTTAAAAGTCCATCTGTTGAAAACTAGTGATACATGCTCATTCTGTGCTCAACTATTTAAAAGCACAGCATAACATAAATGTGACTGAGAAAGTCATCATTGTTCCTCTTTCCCTCTTGAAAATCATACAATAGCAACAGAAGAAAAAAATAAAAATGTTTAGAAACTCTAATCTAATCAAACTGAGGAGACAGATACAATAATAATAATTTAGAAAAGCAAGGGACTTTGGAATTATAAAAACATTGGCAGAATACTCTTGATAGGCAATGAAAATGAAACACCAAATGAGAAGGAGCCCATCAACAGCAAAGCTCAGAGTATAATAATAAAATTATAGTTCTTGGAGGTGAGGCACAAGTGAGTTTAAATTTATAATCTTGTTTGCAAAAAAAAAAAAGTCCACTGGAACCGAGGTCATAAGCTGTTGAGCCGCCTCATTCTTCACTATGTTTGACCCAGAGAATCAAAGGATTTTGGGGCACAAAACATTCACATAGATAAGGCAGGTTTGTATAGAGCTATGTATGTTTGTGGCAGCAAATACAGATTCTTTTTTTAAAAAAGATTTTACTTATTTATTTCCAGGGAGAGGGGAAGGGAGGGAGAGAAACATCAAAGTGTGGTTGCCTCTCATGTGGCCCCCACCTGGGGACGTGGCCCACAACCCAAGCATGTGCCCTGACTGGGAATTGAACCAGCAACCCTCTGGATCACAGCCTATGCTCAATTCACTGAGCTATAGCAGCCAGGGCAAAAGATTCTTTACATAATGAAAACTTAAAGGTTACTCTGGCGGTAGCTTCCCCTCTTACCCACCAAGTCTTTAAAATACTGATCTAAGAAAATCCAACTCATTCAATGACAAGTGTAATGAAAAGAACCAGCCTAGCAAGTATAAAAAATTCCTACATGGAAACAAATGTGGAAAACAGTATCAACATTTATGCCAAAAAGAATGCTCGCAACAAAAATTGTGCCATAGAGACAGTATTTCACCTCAAAATTTACCAGGAAGTAAAAAAAGTTAAGCAGAATCTTATCTAAACTTAGATCACTCTCTGAGTACAGAAATACTAGAACTCAGAAAAGAGTGAAAATTATAATAGAAGAAGATGAAAGTTGAATTGGTAGAACACAGGAAAAAGTAGAAGGAAAACCAGAATTAGCACGTAAATAAAGCTAAAAACTCAAGGAGCTATAGCCAGTATACACACTGTGAAAAACATAGTAAAGGGAATAGATAATAGAAATGAGAAAATAAAAGAACAAAATGAAACCATTTTAAAAGATCAAAGTAATAGATACAGAAAACAAGCAAAAACACAATTCCAACATACATATAATTGAAATCCCTGAAAGGAAAAAAATCAACAAAATGAACAAAATCTTATCCTGAAAGAAATAATTCAAGAAAACAGCTCCAAAATTAACTTCTTGAATTTAAACATTGGGAAGACAATGTGCTGGAGAATCCTGAAACAGAAGGAGTAAACCATCACTATGTTAACAATGTTATTGAAATTTCAAGATTTAAACAAAAGAATTATGTGAGTTGCCAAACAAAAAAGACTAAGGTACATGATAATAAGATAAAACAGTCAGGCTGCTTCCATATGTCTTTACAGCAACATACAAAGTCAAGAGTCACATAAGAGAACACATAAATGGTATTCAGTAAAAGAAAATGAGACCCATGTTTCATATCCAGATAAACATATCTTCACATTTTAAACACATAAAACCTAAACTCCTTTTAAGAAAACCACCAGAGGATAATCCTCAGCCAACTAAGAGACAAAAGGAAAATATATGTCAACGAATCTGGTAGTCAGCATTGAATTTACCCATAGAATTGAGCATAAAATATAGAAATGTGGCAAAACAATATGATTGAATCCTCTGACAATGGAGAGGTGAAAGAAGGTGGGTACATTTCTGAGTTGACCCATCTATGATAGCTCAGGGTCAAAGTTCATCAATAAATGTTCATAACTCACATAATGGAAATATAGGCTTATTTAATAGTATAAAGTAAAACAATAATCAAGCAAATATTGATACAGTAAATAATGTAGAAGGATGAAGGAGACAGGAAAATTGTTATTATTGTTCATATTAGGGAACCAATATTGGATTGATACTGTGTAAAAATTTATGTATCTAAAGACATATCAAATGAAGTAGGGACAAGCAAACCATGGCTTATGGGAACAAATCTGATTTAATGTGTGTTTTTGTATGGCCTATAATGTAAAAATGGTATTTATATTTAATTCATGATTGAAAAAATAAACATAAAGATAATAGTTCATCATGTGAAAATTTATGAAGTTTACAGTATCCATAAAAATGTTTTATTGCAACACAGACATACTCATTCATGAATGTTTTGTCTGTGGCTGCTTTTGTGTTATAATGACTCAGTCGATTAATTGTAAAAGGGACCCTATGGCCTGTACTTTATAATTCTAGTGAATTAGGCAAATGATAGGTTTGAAGTATAAAGACAAAATCTGATCGTTTAAAAAATAGCAAATCATTAGTTAACTTCATTAGGAAAAAAGGAAAAATAGCAATTAAAAACAATGAAACACAAGTAAACAGTAAAGGGGGAACTCACTATAAGGAACAAAGAAATTAGAGATGTAGAAGAAGACTAATTTGAAAAAGTTGAATAAAATAGGTATTTTAATTGAAAATATAATTAACAGAAAATAACATCAAGAAATATAGAAAAATCTAAATAGAACTATTTTAATAGAAGCAATGGAAAAAATTGTTAAAAAGGTATACCCAGCAAAGTAGCAGGTTTAGATACTTTATAAGAATCTAAAAACCAATAACATAAGGCTACTTAAACTGTTCTAAAAAATAGTAGACAAAAGAAAACCTTCAAATCTTTTTGGCAAGGAGATATAAAATTGATAATGAAACCTGATAAAGAAGTAAAACTGTAATCTCAGTTATAAATAATCATGGCACCATTCAGAAGAAAATGTTAGTATGTAATCCAAGAGCATATAAAAATAATTATTCTAGAAGTACAGGATGGTTTATTGTTAGAAAATACATTAATATAAATATTATAATATTAAATAGATATTGTCATTTTTATATATGTCAAAAAGTCATTTGAGAAAATGCAATATTTATTCTTCAAAATCACATCAGTAAAGTAAGAATGGATGAGTACTTAAAACACAGTAATATTCATTCTTCTAAATCCAGAAGTCAGCATCAGGATGTATACTAGAGGCATTCCTAGTAAAATCAAGATCAAGAGAAAAATGCTATCACCTCTACTATTCCACAAAGTACTGGTATTGCTAATTAACATAACCTGACACAATATAGAAAAATTTGAAGTATAAACATTATATACTGTAACAGTGTGGAGATGATGTGATGGAACATTTTACAATACAAGAGAATCAAGTGAAACACCACAAAGAATGAGATAATTCAGGGAAGTCATAAGATATAAACATTACAAATAAATAATAATACATTTATGATATACAAAAAGCAAGCAATTAGAACACAATAGGAAAAACATTTAAAAGAGCAAAACTAAACGAAACAACATTTCTAGAAATAAACCTAATAAAAGTATACAAACCCATACAAACAGAAATTAAAATACTTCTCAAATGTGAAGGCAAAATTGATTTCTTATTGAGGTAATATTGGTTTATAGCATTATATAAGTTATTATACAATGGTGTTACTATAACCCAACTGTTGAAAAAGTAGTGAATACACATTTCACACTTAATATCAACAACAATTCCAAATGAAAAGAATTAACATTAAAAAGTAACGTCTTAAAATAATAGAATAAAATAGAAGAACTCATCTATGGGGAATTTCGTTTTGGACTTGTTGGGGACCAACAAGTGAAAATCCAAATTATAAAAAACAACATAAGAAAATGGAAAAGGGACTTCTGTAAGCAAATGCAAAAACCAACACAAAACACCATGAATAAAGTCAAGAAACAGATACGAATTGGTGGGGAGGAAGGGGAGTGTTGACGTTTATTTCACAGGCATAGATTACTTTTTAATATATAAATAGTTTTTTCAACTCAATAATAAAGGACAAGTAGTAGATTGCAAAGACAGTTTATAGGCAAAAATCTTTTAAAACTCCTAGACATATGAAAAATGATCAACCTTACTTATAATCAAGTAAAACTGCATAAATGTATACTTTTTTTCATCTATGGGGTTACCCCAAATTCCAAGGTTTCCAACTCTTCACTGGAGAAGCTGAGGGAAGCAGGCATCCTCATATGTCGCTGATCCAAACATGTATTGCCACAGAGCTCTCTAGCCACAGTGATGGGAGACACTGGTGTCCTCAGATCTCTGGCCACTGGGTGGATCCTGGCCATTTAGAACTTGTAGGCTTATTCCCTTTGGCCACAAGTCATCATTTTTTATGGGGCTCCATGTCCTTTCCAGTGTATCCAAAGTGTAAATCATTGTATTTTCTTTGAGTGGTATAATGTCAAGAAAAGCTTCTGAAGCCCTGAAATGGTACAACTGCCACAAAGGGCAATTTGATAATACCTATCAAAATCATAAATATAGTAACTTTTGACCCATTTTCACTATGGGAATTAATCTTGCAGATGTATATGCAGATGTGCTCAATGAAAAATATTCAAGGTTCTCCAGTGTAAATGATACCAATATCCAGTGATTCAGTAGGGTGTCACCCAAACAACGGGACACTAGGCAGTGACACTGTAAAAGTGGGAGGAGGAGGAGGGCAGAATGAGTAAAGGGCATCAGCTGTGGAGGGATGAATGGTGAGCACAATGTAGAATTCACAGAGGTCAAATTCCATTGTCGCACATCTGAAATTTAAGAGAGAGAAAAAGAGACACCATATGCTGACATGGAAATATCTCCAAGTAAATTAATCATCAGAAAAGGAGGGTACAGAACAGTGTATATAGTATAACTTTTGTCTGAAAATAGACATGACATATATTCATATTCATTAAGAAACTCTGGAAGGATACATAGTAGACACGGCTTTCCTGCGGATGAGGGTTTTTCAGGCAATGCAGGCTAAGACTGATAAATGGGGATCAGAGGTAAAAGCAAGATGTTTCACTGTATCTATTTCTTTTTAAGTTATTTTTGACCTTTGAATAATATAAATGTATCACCATATCAAAACTATTCAAATGAAAATAATCAACCAATAACTATTTCCAAAACAAGGGACTAAGATAAGTGGTAGACTTCTAAAGCAAGGGACTAGGATAGGTGAAAACACATGTAACGTCAAATTTCTGCTGCAAAAGAATACACATTGAATCCCTTAGGGTGTGTCCTGGTCCAGAGTTGGTAAATGTCTTCCTAAGTGATTTTTCTCCTGCTTCTGGTAATGTTGCACCCTGCTCTGATTTTGGGTCACAGTTTGCTCTGCTGTTTCAAGGAAATAAGAGAACGGCTCCCTAGCTGAACACTTTGCTTTCCCCTCAATCAGGTTCAGAGCAGCCACATATGATACCGCTCTTTCTTTTAAAGAAAGCTAGAACCAATCACTTTGGATAGAAAGTCAAGTGAAATCATTTTAAGACAGTGGAGATCCCAGACTCTGGGGAAGCCTGCGGGACACGAGTCCAGATTCCAACTTTAGACGCTTTCTTATAATACATTGCTATAAGGTTAAGATCACTTCATCAGGTAAAGGGAAATCATAACATTACTTACCTCCGTGTGTTCATAAGAGTTAGCACACACACAATATTTAGGAGACTGTATGCCACTTAGAAGTGCTAGTTATAACAAACATTTTTTCCACTTACTGTTTTTTATACAATTCTTGTAATCATCAGTGATGTCTTATCCTAGCAGTCCATAAACGCCTTAAAGTCCTTACATATTTCTTCCTTCTTCTAGTTGTGCCTGGAGAAGCATTGCATATGACCTGTTGTCTTTTACATTAACTTGGAGAGCAGCCACCAAATTAAAGTTTAAGATATTTAATTCTTTGTAAAAGGAGGACTAAGTCTGAAGGTGACAGAGTGTTTCCAGGTTTTGAATTAGTACAGTGCAGTGATTAACCGTGAGCCTTGGAATCAGATAACGGAGATCACATTCCTGCTGCACAGATCACTCACCCGTCTATGTCTCAGTGCCCTCACCCCAATCAGCTTAAGGCCAGGCTTCTTGTGGTGCTGAGGGAATATCAAGATGCTGCTTGCACAGTGCCAGGCAAATAAATAGCAGGTGATGATTAAGTAGGTGTTATTAATTTTTTCTTTTAATATGCCATCATGACCCACCTCAGAGGCATCTAGCACACAGTAAAGAAGGGGAGAAAACATCCAAAGACACATCCCCAGAATTAATGCATAATATTTATATTGAAGGAAAAGCTGAGGTTAGTGTTTTTGGAAAACTTCAACCTCATCCAAAGCCAGATTGCATTCCAGGGCTTAAATGTGAGAACTGGTATCATTTTCTGAATTCAGAAGTTCATTATATTCTCCCAAAACTCTATGAAACATCAGTTGTGGTTTTTTTCATCAGTTGTATTTTATGTCTTAGATCTTGGCCCTTAGAGGAATACTCTCTTTTTTTATAAATAGCACAAGGTCACATGTTACAAAAGTGTGACAATTCACAGGAGATCTTCCTGTGAGGGGTTGCAGCTGTCCCAGATTTTACTGATGAAAGCTTTGCTTTTTTTTCCCTTATCCCAATATCATTATATGTTCATTCGGTAAATTTTATTTTACTACAACAATAATTCAAATGAAGTTCAGAAATATAAGCATCTTGCTTGCTGTTGCCCTTGTATCCACAAATCTTCTGGTAAAAGCTCATACAATTTGCCAAAAGGTAGATAACCTTAAGCTGCCTTCCTGCTGTTTGAGTTCAGTTCCTAGGAAGAAAGGCATAGTCCATTATTATAGCTTCTTTAGGTGCCATTAAGTGCATTTCTGCTGCCCTGGACGCACCTCTGGAGTCCCGGCTCTCCCATTAGGGACTTTGGGGTATACGGTGCTACTTTGTTTCAGTCTCGGTCTGTTCTGAGTCCACGGAGACACCACAGTAATGAAGTGTTATCTCTCATAAACATAAAATTAATGAATCTGTGCAATGAGAGCCTCGGGTTATTAAATGTGTTATACTGGATAGACCACCTGTCATGATATAAATCGTTTTGATCAAAAATACGTAGTTTGAAGGTTTGTAACAAATTTCATGACACCGTAAAAAAATCTGTATCCCAATGATGGAGATGCATAGTACACAGATATATTTTATTAGAAATATACATATGCACATTTATCACTATAAATATATGTATATTTCTATGTGGGTTTCAATTTTACCAGTTCTGTAAGAGGGATAGTGACATCTCATAGAATAAATAGTACATAATGTTTTTATAAGTACAGTTATAAAGATGGAGTAAGAAAGTAAGTTAAAGGCTTCATTTTATGTATTTCAGACAGAATGTGAAAAAAATTAACTGTTCTCAGAGCCTGGGTACATCCTTTTGCAGGTATTTATCATAGCCCCTTTTGGAGCACTGCTTTCTGCCTTAAGGCAAAAACAATGGTCTAGACAAGCTTGCAGAACTAATTAGATAAATTGAACAATGTTAACAGTAGTGACATCAGGAACCTTGGAGTGAAAGGCAGCTTAAATGTCATCTTTCCAGCCAAATGCTCTTTGTGTTAATAAGTACAACTCGGGTTCCTTAACTCCACCCTGGCCTTTGTTGTTTTACTTACCAGGGCCTCTGTGAGAGGGATGCAGGTCCGGTAGGAAGGGTTACCATGGTGACGTGACGTGAAAAGCTACCTCTTCTGAGTATAACGATTTGCCTCTTAGTTACATCATGACGTCATAACATTGAGTAGACCTGGTTCTGATAGCACACATAAACACTCAAAGTGGACTATTTTTATTTTGCCTTATGCTCAAATTTGATTCTAATAAAACAAAAGCTGTCACCGGTACTCTACAGCTCCCCAGTTTATGGTAAATATTGTATATTCCCTGAAAGCAAAGACTGCAACTTGTTCATCCTTGTATTTCTATCCGTGCCTATGCAATGCTTTCCATACACAAGATTTCTAATAAATGCTCAACGGATATGTTACTGGTTTCTTTAGAAAATCCTTCTAGATAATGAAAGGAATACAGGGCGGGGCAATATAGTCGTTCATATGGAAAATAATACAATGAACTCTGTGTTTGCACACTCACACCTACTTTTGTCTCACCCTGAATTCTACTTGATGTTGTAGCTTACTTCAAAATTTATGTGGTGTAATGAAGTATGAGACTCACGGAATAATTGGAGTTTGCTATTTTTCTCATATGGCTTTGATGTGTATAATTCCCACAAGAAACAGATGGAAAGATGAATTTAATTAATGTTTTTTTAGGTCAGTTTTCTTGAATGACTTTTCAAATGGTTAAGCATCAAAAACAAATGTTAAATGACTCTTTCTTTCCAACATTTTCCTATTGATTTATTTCCTAAGTGATAAATACTCATTAGGATATTGCATTATAAATTTCTGCTTTTGTTTTCTGGCATGACTGCAGTTTTGGGGGGAACAATTCACACTTCATCTTTCTCAGTGCTTTAAGAAATATTTCAAGGCTACTTAATGACCTTATTTTGAAATCCAATAAGAAGAAATATAGACACAGATGCTATACATAGAGATAAATTATATAGATGATACAGGTATATAGGGAGAGATAGGGATATTGAGGTAGGTGTGTTCAGTTGATTAGATCTCAGGATCTCTAAGGCTAAACCCATGGATTAATACAAACTGTTTTGGCTCTATGACCATGAGTGACTCTATTTATCATGAAAAGCATAGTCAGTGCTCGTCATCACTGTTCGAAAAACAATTAGAATTTTGAGCCCCACATTTGGTGAATCCATATTCTATTACTAATTTCTCAGTACCTATACCTGATACATCAAATTGATACAGGTAACACACTCATTCTCCTTTACTCTTTCTGTTCTGCTTCTTTATATGTTTGTTCATTTTTCCTTATCCAGGGCTCATTTCCACATCATGGCCTTCACTCATGTTTTTTCTTCAGTTTCAAATTCTCCTCCTTCCACTTCCTTCTCTCCCTTTCTTCTTCACCTGGTCAATTTTTAATCAACCGTGTGTCTTCTCAACTAGAATGTAGGCTCATTGAGGGCAAGGACAGGGTTTTGTTGTTCTTCCATGTGATCCTACTATATACTTGGGCTTAATTCATTCTTGTTGAAGAGATGACTATAATTATGTTGCTCTTATGCTTATATGTTAATGCAAAATTGTATAATACTTAGTATGCCATAATTAGGGTTTTGGTAAAAGAACATGTAATGCAAATCCATGGAAAAAAGTTTTGAAATATAAGGAAAATACATAGATTTCAAAGTTAAGAGAAAGCAAGATACAGTATTATAAGTACAAAATCACCTAATATATATATATATGGAGAGAAAAACCCAGGATGAAAATTCATAAAAATGCTCAAAGTATTTCTTCCTAAAATGCTTAAAGATGAGAGTTAATTCTGATACAGTTATGTGGTTTTCACATTTTCTATAGGCAGTATGAATTGAGACAATACAGTTATTAGATAAAAATATTTTAATTAATTCCTCAACATTGATTGGGTATCTTTTTCCCAGACCCTGGGCAAAAAAAATAAGCAGTGACAATAAAAACAGAGTTCTTGCCTGCTTGGATTTACATGCTTATGGGAAGATATGTCAATAAACTAGTAATCAAATAAATAAGAGAATTTGACATATTAATAAGTGCTTTGAAGAAATAATAAAGGAGATTGGGGAAGAAAGTGACTGATGGTAGAATTTTAGATTTGCGGCTGGTGGTGAACTGTTGGTACCAGAATACTAGCTAACAGTGTTTAAGTAATGGCTCTGGACCAGGCACCCTTATTTGCTTTTAAAAGTAATCCCAGAGATAAGTGCTATCCTTACCTCCATTAGAACACACAAGGAAGCGGATGTTTAGAGAGATCAAACAATCAAGATTTAATAGCGAATTTTTATTGTACCTCTTTCACAGTATTTATCACATTGTAATTTTTTATATTTTAATTTTAATTAAAATTATCATTTTTTATCTTTACTATGCTACCTTTTGCTTCATGACTGCTAGGTCAAAGTCTTAATAACATGAGCACATATTTCAGAGACTAAATGTAAGTTAATCTCAGTACATGTTTGTTAAAATGTCAAATTTTTATAGAAAGACCAAGGAGAAAATTTATCCCAAGAAAGAAGGAGTATTATTTTGAGAATTCATGGAAAGGTGTACTTAATAAAATGAGTGGAAAATTATTCTGTATCACATCATTTCCTGTTGTCTGTATGAACGGGGACAACAATCTCTATGAAACAGGAACAAAAAATCATCAAAAAATTAAGGTGAATTAGGGTAAATTAAAAAAAGAGCTAGTTGGTTTAATGAAAAACTGAGAAGGAAGTTTAAAATACAGTAACAAATTTAGACTTCAAAATGGAGTATTTTAAAACTTTGATAGGGAAACTTAGCACACTGTGCTCAAGCTTTATCAACCTAAGTGCTTGAAAATTTAAAAAAGAATAGAGAATTTGAATATGTGATACAATTAATAAATTCACCATGATAGCATCAAAGAACCATATGAAGAAAAACACAAAATTTCTGGAAGATATTAGGAAGGGTTGATCAATGATGATTTGTGATCTTGTAAGAGTGACAAAATGATTTAAAGCCTTCCTGAAGAATAAAATTTACAATATATTTTTAAATATATGACCAGAGAAGACATACGTAGAGGGTATTGGGTATTGATACACATTTGAAAACTTTAACAATTTAATCAATACAGTGGACAGTCCTTATGAGGGGACAGAGAAGAAGACAGCATAATGGTGAAGAGCACAAGCGTTGGTTTACAAATGTCTGCTTGCAGCTTCATCATGTAAAAAGCTTAGAAGTCGTGGCTTCCATCCTCACTCTAAAATAAAAGCTGACCAAACAGAAAATCATTGACTTGTCTTAGATCCGTCACAAAATTAAAGTCACAGGGATAAATTGCCACCCTGAAAAATGAAGCCTCTAGCAACTACAGCTGCAGCAAACATTAAATATAGCCAGCTTCAAGGCCAACGTTCCTTTACATTTACCATTTTCATTATTCAATATATCACATCATGATTTTATCAGAAATTTATGAGGTATGCTAAGAGACAAGAAATACTAGTCTGAAGAGACAAAATACTTATATGTCTCAAATCCATACTCAAATATGACACAATATGTGAAATTATGAGTTAGGGAAATTTATGAATTATTTACAATAATTATTAGTAACATGTTAAGAGTTTTAATGCAAAAAGTAGAGAACATGCAAATACAGGCAGATAATGGTAACAGAGAGATACAATTCTAGGAAATAAATGAAAATGCTACAAATCACAAATACTGTTAAAAATAATAAAAAATTATTTGTATGGGTTCATCAAAAGAAAGACTGGATATGGCCAATAAAAGAAGCTTGTCTGTCAGTAGAAACTTCCCAAATTGAAGTGCAAAGGAAAAAAAAGATGAAAAAAAAATGACTAGAATATTGATATGATTACAAATAGTGTGTCATACATGTAATTCAGATAACAGAATAGAAGAGAGAATGTAACATAGGAAATGTTTAAATCAATAATAGCTGGAAATTTTCCAAAGTTAACAACAAACATGACACTATAGACCCAGGAAGCTCAGAAAATACCAAGTATGATAAATACTAAAAAATATACTCCTAGGTATATTATATTCAAACTGGAGAAAACCAAAGACAAGAAAATCTTGAAAGAAGTCATGGGGATAAAATGCCTTACCTTTAGAAAAATGAGGATAAAAAGAAAATACACAAATTACTAAAATCAGAAATGAAAGAGGAATCATTACTACTATTTCAACAGATAGTAAAAGGATAATAGATAAATATTATGGATGATCCAATACTCACAAAATTGATATCTTAGATGAAATGGACCAATTTCTTGAAAGACACAAACTATCAAAACTCACACAACAAAAATATGTCATCTCAATAGGCCTATATCTATTGAATAAATGAAATCAACAATTAATAACTTTCTTTCTAAAAAAAAATACCAGGTTCACATAGGTTCACGGGCTATTCTACCAAACATTTAAAGAAAGAATTATACCAATTATCTATAATCTCCTTTAGAATATAGAAGCAGAGTGAACCTTTCCTAGCTTATTCTATAAAGCTAGCATTACCCTTATACTGAAGCCACATAAAATAGTGCAAGAAAGGAAATATATAGAACAGTATCACTCATGAACATAGAGGTAAAAATACTCAACAAAACATTAGCAAACGAAAATCCAACAATCTGTAAAAAGAATGATATACTATAACCAATTGAGATTTATTCCAAGTATGCAAGGCTGATTCAACATTAAAAAATAATAATGTAGTCCCGCACTTCAATAGGTTAAAGAAGAAAAATGGTATTATTATACTAATTGATACAGAAAAAAACATTTGACAAAAATGCAGCACCCGTGCATGATAAAAATTCTTGACAAATTAGGAACAGTGAAACTTATTCAATTTGATTAAAAAAAAACACTTACAAAAATCCTACAGCTAATATTATACTTAAAATAAGAAATTGGATGATGTTCTCTAAGACAGGGAAGAAGGCAAGTGTGTTTCCTTTTATTACTCCTATTCAACATTGTACTAGAAATGCTAGCTAGTACATTATGCCAAGAAAGGCAATGGGCAGAACTGCATATAACAGTACTGTACTCTAATTGATAAAGTTGTTTTCCACAGGGGCACAGGTAAACAGTTCTCATAATGCTATAATATATAACAAAATTGAGTAATTACACAAAAGCATGGCAAATGGTGGGAACCTGGTTTTTTACTGTTGGAGTGGGAAGTTACAGGTAAGGAAGAGAAGGAAGCCACAATAATCCATGTGGTAAAGGATTGGAGGTCAAGATATCAGTAAAAAAATCATTTCATTTAATACACATATAAATAATTGCATATAGAAATATGTATAGATATATGTATATATACAGGTTAGTATAAACATAAACACAGTATTTTATTGCTCTTTCATTTGAGAGGGCCTAAAGAAATGACAACCCATTAGCAGGAAGCACCCATAGCACCCATATCATAGTTTCTAATACCATTCTCCAATATGAAGACCCAGGGCTCCATGGAGAAATCACCGAGTCTAGGTGTTGGGCAGTGACAATACAAGGTGATTCTAGAGCATCTTGAATCTGGTGATTCTAGAGCACCAGAGAATAAGAAAGTGTCAAAAATAAATAAATAATATTCAACACATGCATACCAATGGGGTATGGCCAAAGGACACAAGCCCCAATGAAAGAGCTCCTAATAGGCAAAGTTGGAACAATTGGAGCAGTAAAATAAATTACAACCCATCATATAATATAAGTGTCTGTGAGTCTATACTGATATAAATAAATGGGGAAGAAGAGGCAAGTCTCCCGTGCAGAAGAATGTCAAATGAATTTCGTAGGCACTCCATTCTAAATGAAAGGCTGCATTGCACTACAGACCAGTCCTTAAGTATGGACTGTGAATAGTGACTTCTTTCCAAAGTGTACAGCATAGAAGATTATGTGTGTGCAGGGGGAGGGTAACTTTATGGTGAAGAAATCTGACACACATTTTTTCAACAAGGTGATCAAGGTCAATGTCGATAGTCATAAATCATGTTGTTAGTATGTATATTTGACGTGATGTGATAAAATAGTATCTTATCTCTGTGTTTTCCTCCCCAAATCTCATCACTTCAGGCTAATCATGAGAAAACATCAGACAAATCCCAAATAAAATGTCTCGTACAATATTAAAATTTCAAAGTCATTAAAAGCAAGGAGAGTCTGAGAAACCATTGAGAGAAACTCAGGTAAAATGACACCTAAGTGTAATGTAGGATCCTAGTTGGGATCCTGGAATAAAAAGAGGACATTAAGTAAGAAGTAAGAAAATATGAATAAAGTATGGGGTTTAGTTAATAAAAATGTTTCAACTTGGTTCATAAATTATAACAATGTTATTAATGTAAGCTCCTAATAATAGGGAAAACTAGGTTCAGGGTATACAAAAACTCTCTACTAACTTTAATTTTTTTCTGTAAATGTAAAATTCATCTAAAAATCAAATCTCATTGAAAAACAATTTTTGGACCCTAGGTTTGAATCTTGACTCCACTACTTTCTAAAAATACTATTTGTGCAAGTTATTTTAATCTCACTAAACCTCAGTTTCTTTTCTACAAAACAAAGATAATGTTAATGCTTGCTTCTTTCTTGTCATTATTGTAAACAATAAAATAAACCATGCATGCAAAAAGTTTATTGAAGTATCTGATAGTCATTATTATAGTTATAGTTTATATATAACTATATATGTAGTTATATATAGTTATAGTTATATTATTATAGTTAATAAACATTAACTATAATTATGTATATCATAATTGCCCTAAAACAAATCCTACTACTCTTACAAGATTAAGCATAAGTTGATGATGATATCAGAATACACAAGACAGGAGCACAATTACTGGTTAGTTATTTCAGGGAAAACTAAAGAAAGTTTTAGAATTAGAGTTTTATCTCAGATTTTATCAATTCCCTCAGGGTTAATGAGTTAAATGCTAAAACCTTAAATAACTGAACTATATAAGAATATAGTATATATCAAAAAATACATTTTAAGTTGAAATGCATTGCACAGAAAAGGTAATAGATTTGACTTCACATTTATTTACAAAATTTTAAAATGGAACAAATAGACTGAAGTGGTAGATGTCAATCTGAGGAAAATACTTACACAAAAGTTCTTCTGACTAAAATGTTGGTATGTATAACTTACTGTTGATATGTACAACTTAGCAAACTAACAGAATTTTAAAATAAGAATATTCAATACCAATAAAAATGTGAGGAAACAGGCAGTTTTATATAAAATGTCTGAAATATAAATTGGTATAACATTTTGCTAAGTAATTTAAAAATATGTATCAAAAATATAAATTTACTCATTTATCTAACACAGTAATTATATAGCTAAGACTATACTTTGAAAATAGAATTTTGAAATAAAGATTAATATATAAATGAACACTGTTTTTCTTAGTAAAAGCCTGGAAACAATCTAAATATTCCCAAATAAGGAGATGATTAAGTGTTTTTAATACATTCATAATGTACAATACACAATTATTAAAATAGTTTTCAAGTTTTTTGAACTCATTTTGTTTTTAATAAATAATGTGTTCTGATTATTAAGAATTTAAGTATTTCAGAAACACAAAGCTATAAATTTCCAAACTATCCTGGACCCAATCACCATCAAATAATCATCATTAACCAAAGAAAAATGGGAATTTAGGCATTGTTCTATGTATATAAATAGGTAGACAGACCAAAAAATGATAAGAACTAAATACTTACTGAAATGACTTAAAAAACAGACAATACTAAATGTTGACAAGGATGAAAAATAATTACCATTCTCATATGTTACTGGTTGTGATAGAAAAGAGTGCAGCCATTTGGGGAAACCACCCAGCATGCAGCTTTTCATAAAGTTAAGTGAATACACTTACACTGTGATCCTGAAAAAATATTAGGTACTTATCTAACAGAAATGAAAACAAGTGTCACACAAAACCTGTGTGTGAATGTTGATAGTCATAAAAGATGGAAACAATTGAAATGTTTTTCAAATGGTGACATATATATAATATTCATCAATAAAAAGGAATAAACACACACAACAACAACTGGGACAAATCTCAAAAGCATTGTGCAGAATAAAAGTCAGACTCAAGTGTACTATGATTCCATGAATGTGACAGCCTGAAAAAGATACAATTATTGGAGCAGGTAACATGTGAGTGGCTGGCCAGCAGTATTTGGTAAGGAAGGGTGAGAAGATGAGAATGAGGATGACTACAAAGAAGCCCAAAGGAAATTTCTGTAGTGATAGAAATACTCTGTATATTTCTTGATTATGCTAGTGGTTACATGACATTTGTCAAAACCCACAGAGTGTTTATCCAAAAAAGGTGAATTTGATTGTACATAAATTATACCTGACAAAAACAAAGACAACAAGATACCAATGTACTATTGCAATTTAAAATATTATATTACATTTAATTTTATTTGAATTTAATTGTAGACAAAAAATAAATAGAAGAAAGACAAAAGGAAAGCTGAAATTCTGCTTTATTGTTCTACATGACATAGATTTATCATTTTCTAAAAGAATATTTTAAGGTTAAGAAAATAATCTAGGAAAAACTGTAAGAAACTAGAAACAGAACTGTTTTTAATCATGTTTTCACAAGACACAGAACAGATTGACTCCTGTTATAAAGATGAGAAAATTAGCACTTCACCACTCTCTACATTCCCACTTTCTCCTCCTGACTTTATTCATTATTTGTTTTGTATTGTCAAAGTTTCTTCTGTTTATTTTCTGTTTTGTAACAACAAACTGCAAATTATTCAGTGTTAATTCTATATTTAAGATGATTTCATGCACAGCCCTCTAAATCACGTCTGTCTTCTCCAATTCAATTAATTTGACAATTTGTTTAATTTTTGTCATCATCTGGGTTTTCTCTCTTTAAATCTGCAATAAGTATGTGAAGAATAGCTTCTGTAGTTATAATCTTGATTCTCTTTAATATTTTTGAATATCTGTTGCCTTTAGATAGGCTTTTTGTCCTACGTCATCATGGAACTTTATTTACTTTGTCACAGTTGTCTTCCTTCAGAACTTCCCTGATGAACATTGACACCTGTCATTGAACATGACAGAGGAGAAGCTTACTCTCTTCTTCTTTCTTGGAGGCTACTCACTTTTTCCCATCAGGATTTGTGAATAATTATTTTTTTCTTGAAGTCTAAGACACCAAGATATGTTTTGATTGGTAGAGTGCCCCTTTAATTTCCAAATTAAGTGGGGATTTTTAGTTCAAAGGAAATTTTTTCTTAATATCTTTGAATGCTCTTTCTTTTCAATTTGCTAAGTTTTAAAATTTATAGGTGTCCAATGTTTGTGTATATAGGATCATTCTTAGCTCTTTTCTATGTCTATTAGCTTTTTTCTGCTGCTTTAATCTCTATTTTTATAAGCATTAACTTTATTTAGCTCAAACCTTCTCTCTTTTGAATTATCAATTCTGGTTTTTTTGTGTGTTTCTTGCTGTTTTCAATGATTTGTTAGTTCTCTAACAATGAAATTTCCATCCTTAATTTGTTTCTTTAGATTTATAATTTCATTTCCTTTTCACTCTGAACATACTACATTTGTGTTCTCAGGAAGCTTTTTTTACAGCACAAAATATATGGAATTATATAATGTGAATAAATCCTCTGAGGTAATTTATGGTCTGTTTTAGAATACCTGGTCTCTGACATTAATGAGGTTCCATTAAATGTCTAATACCAGGGTTCCTCCTTCCTAAGTAGGAGGTATGCCCCATTCCCATGGAGGTCTACATATCTCTTGGACTGATGGAAGGCCCTGTAGCCTTGATATCCTTCTGGAAATGCCAGTCCCATTGGACCATTCCTGTTTCATTTGTTTCTTTCCAGCAGGTGTTGCCACTACTCCCTAGGAGGAGAAAGGAAATCATAGATAAGGGTATTCTCAGAATAGATCTCTCTGACTTGGAGGCGTTGGTGAGAATGCTGAGGTTTGGGTTCACCCAGCAGTGAAGTGACTGTGGAAAAGAATAGTGATTATGGGAGCCAAATTCCTTTGTATTGTGCTTCTCTGAAAAGTTTCTTAATTTTTTTCCTTGGTTTTCACTCTTCTACATTTGTGATATTAGATCATACTTTCATAACAGGTCAATGTAAGGGACTCCTGGGACTTCCAGGACAGGATCTCACTCTCCAGTCTGGGGGTGCCCAACTCTTGGAAACACAAAGACAAAATACAAGTTGTACAGTTATTTCAGCTGCAAACCACAAACTCCAATTAGAAAGTATCTTTCTTTCAACAAGTCTTTGAGCTCAACATTGGAAATTCCCCTAAGAAATCTATTCATTCACTCTAGTGCATAAAGTGTGTGTGGCAGGGAGGTGGGATAATCTGTTGAAATTTAGAATGGCAGTCTGAGTAATACACTTCATTGTGCTGGTACTTTCAATCACTTAGGAATAATGAGCTCATCATGAGTAGCTCTTCACGTCAGGACGCTGTCCTTACCTCATGTCCAGTTCACTACATCAGCTTGTTAGCCAGTGTTTATGCAGATGCACTCTACATTTTTGTTTGACGTGACCACTGACGAAATTCTCTCAGCTTCTAGTAAGGGGTCAGACCTAACGTAGCCAAACCCTTTCTTGCAGCTGTGTTTTCCCATTACTGTGAGACAATATACTTTGAGAAGGCCGCATAAGGAGAGTTTTGTCACAAACCTAGAGGTCACTAGTTAATCTACATGAAGATCTGTAGGAGGTGATGTGCCATGAAGGCTGATCTTATAGGAAATTTGAGGACCCTGGAGATTACATTAGGATCTCTTTGTCCAATATTGCACAGAGTAGGTATTCAGCCTATATTTCATAGTTGATTGATTTTCCTTGTGGAAACTTATAAAGGCTTATAACACAAACAAAAAAATAACAGTCATTTCCCTTAACTGCACTTTGCTGTGCTTTTTTTATTACGTTTGGAGAAATGAAAACCAACCAACTTATTGTTCTTAGAATGAAAAATTCACATTTTGGGTTGATTTTGAAACCTGAAAGGAATTTACCGAGAGATTTCCCCTACCATCACTCTTCCCTCAACTGCCCCAAATAGACTAATACAATAAAAAATTTAATAATTGGTTCAGGTTTCTAGGGTTTAAAGATGGAAGCAGAGTTTGTTATCTCTTAGAAAATATTCTTAAAATTTGATCTAACTTTGTGTAACTTTCCTTTTTTTTAATTTGAGTTGTTGTTCAAGTACAGTTTTCTCTTTTACTTCTTCTTAGGTAATGGATTTGCAGACCTGTAGGAAGGATGGCTTTGCGTATGGTAAGCAGCAGGCTGTGGAGATGCTAGTGTCAGTGAAGGGGGCTTGTAGCAACACTCTTCCCTGCCGAGTCTCAGCCTTCTGGCCCCTTCATAACCATCTGACACTCTTCTGCTGGGATTAACATTGGTTGCTGTGGTCAGCAAGAGATGAGAATTCGATTCTTTTGGTCACCTCTGTACTGTTAATCAAGTTGAAGAGTGATGAAAATGAAGTTAGAGGAGATAAAGGAGTTGCTTTTTTCAAGGTCATGGTATTCGGGTCTTTATTTAATTTATGAGTTTAAAAAAATTATCGTTGTTCAGTTACTCTTGCCCCCATTTTTACCCATTGCTCTCCCCTGCCCTGCCCACTCGCCTCTCCCACATTTAATTCTCCCTCCATTGTCCTTGTCTATATGTGTTCCTTGACTAAGTTTTGTCTATCTGCTTCCTTGTTGTACCCACCTGTTCCTAATCTCTTTGCATTTATCTTAGGTCTACAAACTTTAAGGTAATAAAGATACAGCTTCCAATCAGAAAAAGTTTTAAAGAAAGACTCTTCTCACCAGACAGGAAAGGTCCTTGTAACCCTGATCTTGTCCTAGTCTGTGCTACATTCACAGGTACCATGAAACATTAGCGGCATCCTGGTTGAGGTAACACAGCAGCAGGGTTATGGACTGGGCCTGGATACAGACCTTGTTGAGGATTAGCAGGATGAGCTGTTATTGTTATTTAAAAAAAGGGTGCTTTCTCATTAACTTCAAAACCATATGAAACAAAAAATATACTTCACAAAGACAACAGGTTGAATACAAAAACTGCAACTACTTTCTATTCATTCATACTCTGTTTGGTAAAAGAAAAATTATGTGCTGTTGGGGTTGGTACCCTTTAAAACAGAGGTGTCCTACCTGTGGTCCATGGGCCAAAATGCAGCCCAGGATGGCAATAAATGTGGCCCAACACAAAATCATGAATTTACTTAAAACATTATGAAATACTTTTGTGATTATGTGTTGCAATTTCACATAAAATAAACACACATACAATGTCATGTTATTATTTAGATATGTACATTTTCTATATTAGTAATCACAAACACAGGACCTACTCAATGGTTTTAAAAGATAATCGAAGGGGCCTCTGCATAATTAGGATTATTATGTGAGGACATTTTTGCTTCTCTGTGGTGGCAGATATAATGAAAATGATGCATTGACCTTTTTTTTTTTGCTCATAAGTTTTCATTAGTTTTTGTGAATTTAAGGTATGGCCCAAGACAACTCTTCTTACAGTATGGCCCAGGGACACAGAAAGGTTGGACACCCCTGCTTTAAAACATTGAAAAATCAATCAATCCATCCAATGAATTAGGTACTTTGGAATTTTATAGCTGATTCCAAGGATGTGCTTGTAGGATGTGCTTAAGAATTCAGAACTATTTTCTACATATGTTCCATTAAGTGCTCACTTCAGCATCACATATACTAAAATTTGAATGATACAGAGATGATTAGCATGGCCCCTGCTCAAGGATGACAGGCAAATTCATGAAATGTTCCATATTTTTGACCCACATATATGCTGTCTATAAGAGACCCCATCTCAGAACAAAGGATCCACACAGATTGAAAGTGAAGGGAAAAAATATTGCCTTGGAAGCTTGGAAAAAAATATTCTAAGCAAATGGACATTAAAAAAAAAGCTGGAGTAGCTATTCTTATAGCAGACAAAATAAACTTCAAAATAAGGGCCATAAAAAGAGACAAAGAAGGTCACTCACTACACAATACTTAAGGGAGTAGTCCACCAAAAAGATATAACCCTCACATACATATATGCACCTAACATAGGAGAACCTAAATATATAAGGAAAATGTTGGAGGACCTTAAGAAAGCTATGAATAGCAACACACTCATCATCAGGGATTGTAACACCCCACTGTCAACAATGGACAGAGCTTCCAAACAAAGAATCAACAATGATATTATGGCATGGAACAACACTCTAGATCAAATTGACTTAGTCGATGTACATAGAACCTTCCATCCCAAAGAAGCAAGATATACATTCTTTTCAAATGCATGTGGAAAATTTTCAACTATAGACCACACGGTAGGACACAAAACAAGCCTCAACAAATTCAAGAAAATTGAAATCATATCATGCATCTTCTTGGATCATATTGGCTTAAAAAGAGAAACCACCCTTAGGGAAAAAACTCAAAAACGTTGAAGTTCATGGAGACTGAATAACATGTTATTAAATAATGAATGGATTAGCAATGAAATCAAGAAAAAATCAAAAAGTATCTGGAAACAAATGAAAATGAATGTGTAACAACCCCAAACTTATGCAACACAGAGAAGGCAGTCCTGAAGGGAATTTCATAGCCATACAGTCCTACCTAAAGAAGATAGAAAAATTTCAGGTAAACAATCTAAACCTTCCTCTATAGGAACAAGAGGAACAACAACAAACAAAGCCCAGAGTGAGTAGAAGGACAGAAATAACCAAGATCAGAGCAAAATTAAATGACATGGAGACTAAAAAGATAATTCAAAGGATCAAAAATCCAGGAGCTGGTTCTTCAAAAAGATCAACAAAATTGATAAGGCTTTAACCGGACTCATCAAGAAAAATAGATATAACCAGAGATATTGACATTAAGAACAAACTGACAGTAACCAAAGGGGATGTGGGAGGGGTTAATGGGGGGGAAAGGAGGGAGAATTGTCAGTAACATTTATAAAGGACACATGGACAAAGCAAAAGTGGGGAAGGAGAGGGTAGGAGGTGGGGATGGCTGGGGTGGGGAGGAGTGGTGGAGGGAATATGGAGACAACTGTACTTGAACAACAACAAAAAAAGAAAGAAAGAAAAATAGAGAGGGCTTTGGCTGAGCAGTTCAGTTGGTTAAAACATTGTCCTGATATGTCAAGGTTTAGAGTTCAGTCTCCAGTCAGGATACATACAAGAAGCAACCAATGAATACATAAATAAGTGGACCAACAAAATGATGTTCTCTCTCTCTCTCTCTCTCTCAACAGGAAGGGGAGAGAGAGAGAGAGAGAGAGAGAGAGAGAGAGAGAGAGAGAGAGAGAGAGAGAAGAGAGCAGGAACTCCTAGGTGAAATCATGGCAGGATGCTGACTCCAGTAAGATGAAGACAACGGAAAAATGTTCTAGAGGCAAAGGATTATAAAGAACGAATAGCTGTCTTGATCGTTCTACCATGTAGTAGCATTATGTAGCCCTGAACCTTCAGCAATATCTGCTGAACACTTATCTTTAAGTCAGTGGTACTCTGGGAATCGACTGAAGCCATCATGAATTTTTTCCAGTGATAAGATAGAATGTTGAAAGGAAGAATATATTTAAGAAGGCAAGAGTGAAGAGTGAGAACAGAGCAGGATAAAAAGCCAGGTAATTAGGAGAACTGCTGTACTCCAAAGAATCCTCAGCACCAGTGATCTGAGATGCTGGGTTTCCCATTCTACATGGGATAGGGGTATGAGTCAATTACTTACATTTAAAAATATTTAAAAGCCTGTAAAGGATCAAAAAACTTTGTGGGTTACTTTAAGTTATCTCAAAATCCTTACTAAAATTCTGTTTAGGGGAAATAGAAACATGTATCAATGCAGAAAGAAATTTATTGTGACTGAAGTAAAATTTCGGTGTCCTGATCATATCAATCTAAATACTAGGCAAAGTGAGTCAGAAAGCACTGAATCCAGGAATTACAGAAAAGAAGGCTGAAGCTGAAATGAAAGGGATGGGTTATTGGTGAGGTTTCTGGGACCAACTTGTTCCTGTAAATGTTATTATGTGTTCATTTTAATTTGAGGGTGTGAGAGAATTCAACCTCCCCACTGTTATACTTCTGCCAAAGCTTAAAGCACTAGTAACTTGGGTGGAGGAAATAGCTGTTTTCTGATTAAATTATATTTATATTGGCAAACTGCAATGAATTGACTTTGTGAGGTCAGCTCACCTGGAACTATTAGCTGGGTGACAGAGGACAAGTTACTAACTCCTCTGAGTCTTGATTTCTTTATAGACCAAACAGTATACAAGCAACCCAAAGAACTATTGATAGGATTAAATGTGAGAAGTACCTAATTTTGACCCTGATTTACCAGTGATACATTTTAATCCCCTTTCTCTTTTCTTTGGGAGTCATCACCAAAAGTTCCCAAGGAGGAGGGGAAGTTTAGAATCCATAGGCCAGACAGGAAATGGTTGACTGCACCATTTACCATAACTCACAGGGTATAACCACTACAGCTGGGATAAAGATGTAAGGACCGGCAGAGATATGGTAGATATGAAAAGAGTAACAGGAAGTAATCAACCTGTCCTAGAATATGGCTTGACATAAGAGTTCACAGTCAAGAAAGATCTTAGAGACTTTCTGGCCAAAAAGTCATAGTCTGTGGATCTGATGGCCAGAAATCTGAGCAAGGTGGGGTCTGTGCAAGAAGAGGGGGGAAACTTATTTAGGATACAGAGATTCTTACCAAAGAAGAAAATTAATACTTCATGCCTTGGCCCATCTGAAAAGCCTATCTCATTAGAGCTGCTTCTCTAGAAAGCAGCTCTCAACTGCTTGATCAATGGAGGAAATGCACATGAACATTTTCTGAGTCATTATCAGGACCAAATTTTATTACTTTTCATGAACACTGTAGGTAACCATTAGTCTCCCAATGGGTTTCATTAAATCTTCAGAATTACTTTCCAGAATCAATAGCATCTATTCCCTCAGATTTGCCTCTTGCAATAAATAGCCTATACTGAAACTGGGATATACCACATCTCCACACAAAGAGCATTATAACAAGAGCAAGGCAACTCTGATCTTCTGTCCCAAACTTTCTAATCTTCTCCCTGCCTTGTTCTGCAAGCTTGGGCTTGATTATTGAGACCTGAATGCCTTTGACAAGCCTCAATTTTTGGCCAACACTCTATGATTTCTAGAATACCAGATGGCAATAATGTGCTGGCAAGTGCCTTGTAAAGTAAAAGTGTTATGCAAATAGAAGCCACTTGATATGGAATAGTTTTGAAGGCAAGTGGTAGATAAGTGTTCTTCCCACTGGCAAAAGAAAGGCTTGTGTTTCTTATTCAGCACTTCATTATGTCACTTCATTATGTCAGTAGGAAGGAATGGCAACATGCTGAAAATATTACTTTTTTCTGTAATGACCAGCACACTGCAGTCGGGCACCATCTTTCTTTTGATTCTCTTGGTAAGCAAGAGGTGACAAGAAAGTGTGACACATAGGACTAGATTATAAACAATTTCAAATCCAGAAGTATAAAAGAATTTGGCCATTTTAGAAGAAAGACTTTGGAAGCCAATGCCAAGTCTTCATAAATTTACTATCAGAACATCAACTAAGTAGTGTCCTGGGTGCATCAGATCACCAAGATGCTGAATCAACATTGTTCTCCAAGAACATAGTAGAATATTGTGATGTGCTCTTAAAAATAAATGTAATAAGGCAAATTTATAAGCAGTTCCTAAAATAACCACTTATGTTATCTAAGTCCATCCGTCTTGGGAAAAGTCTACCACAACTCCTTTAAAAACTCATAGGATCCATATAGACACCACTGTCTGGTATACAATAGGTTCTCAACAATTTTTGATAAATTAGTAAGTAAAAAAATAAAAATATTTATATAACTTGGATCAGTGGTTTCTCATTTCCAAGACTTAATTTAAAATATTATGCTTATTGTGGTGAGATTTCAATTTCTTTATCTTTAAACTAAAAGACTGGGCTAGAGCACTATCTTATTCTGCATTACACGTTATCTTATGCAAATACCAGGGAGCACCTGACAAAACACCCAAAATTATATACTGGAGGGTGGGCCCCTTGTAGTACAGGCTTCCTCCGCTAGGTAAGTGTTCTAGGAACCCATCTGTATCTGTGTACCAGCTGGTGTTATTGTGAAAGGCTGTGTTTGGCTTTGGTGAATTTTCTTTGAAGACTCTTTCGATGCATTTGCCCATTTCATGACGGGTGATTTATGAGTACATCTGCCCACCCCATGCTGAGTGTTCAGCAGTTATGACGTGTATTAATGTATTAAATGTAATATATTAATGTAATAAAATAAATGTGTTAAACTTTTTGAACAAAAACAGCATGACCTCCATGCCCCACCCTCCCATTCACCCAATCTTGCCCAGAGCAACTTTTTTTGTGTGTCCCTAGATGAAAAAAGTCATTATAGGAAAATGTTCTGTCAATGTGGAAGAGGTGAAACAAAAAACAGCAGGAATGCTAAAAGGCATCAAAATTGACAAATCCAAAACCATTTAAGTGTATTGCATTAAATGGAGAATATTTTGAAAGTGACTGAAGTTTAAACATGTAAGAATAAATACACAGGTTTTTTATAAATAACTCTGTTTGGGGGGGTCCCCCTTGTACATACAAACAAATCCTAGCTAAAAATTAAGGAAAAATCTTGGAGTCTGCTGGTGGTCAGGACAGGAGTGGGCGCCAGGGTAAAAGGTGTTATTCAGCTTCATGATAGTCTCTTTAAGGCAGACAATATCTTGGAGCTACTTCCATATAAAGTGTAATGAGGATCTCTTGTTTAAATTGGGGTAGTGGCATTGCATTCAACCTTCAAACATCCTCAATCAATTTTCTATGTTCCATTACTGGAAACTTGAGGAAAACCTGATACCTTCCATTGCTCTTAGATTTGCTAAGTTACCGAGAAGTGGGGTGTGGTTTGTAGAGATAAGGAAATAAAGGGGAGCTGGAGTTCTGCAGGGAGAAGCAATGCTGCTGTGGTGGAGATTACCTGGTGAAGGAAAACGAAATCAAAGAAGAGATGTAGCCACTGCTGGAAGCCTAATTACAGGATTAGAGAGTGCCTAAATCTGTAGCTCAAAGTGTTTAAGAAATCCTATAACCTGCCCTGACTGGTGTTGCTCAGTGGATTGAGCACGGGCCTGCGAACCAAAAACAACTGAGGTTCGATTCCCAGTCAGGGCACATGCCTGGGTTACAGGCTGGTTCCTAGTGGAGGGGTGCACGGGAGGCAACCACACATTGATATTTCTCTCCCTCTCTCCTTCCCTTCCCCTCTAAACGTAAATAAATAAAATCTTTTTAAAAAGTATTTAAAAAAATAAAATAAAATCCTATAACCCTTTCTCATCTTCTTCTCTCTTTGCAACCTGAGAGAATCCCAAAGAACTTGGGAAGTTCTCATTTGGCAAGCTGGTTTGAGATGTTTGGGATGCGGTGGGCAGAATGTAAACCTTATGCCTTATACTTCTGTTTCTTCAAAATGTCTTCCTTCCTTTGGGTACAATTCTTACTGATATTTATCCTTCTGTAGTTTTTACATCAAGGGCTTCTGGATGGTAAATTCTCCCAGCATGTTTTTTTTCTAAAATTATTATCTAACTTTTACATTTTGAAATCACTTGGCTGGTGTTGAAATTTCAAGTTCACAGTTATTTCCCCTTAGACCTTTGAAAAATCTCCTTTCTTTCTTTCTTCTTCTTCTTTTTTTTTTTTTTGTTGCTTATTTTGTTTAGTGTAAATAATCTGCCTCATCTCTGCAACTTGAAATCTGGTGTTGGCAGCCGTGGAGGTGTGGGATGGAGTGTGAATAAGATGTCAGAGAAATGTGCTAAATCCCTGCGTCATATCCTGTGTGAGAGGCTCTCGTATACCTTGTCACTTTCCTCTTTCCTCAAAAATTGTTTTCTTAAGTATTCATTGTTTTTAAACATAAAGAAAATGATCTGACTTCCCTGTATCCATTATCCAAATTCAATGCATTAATATTAATGCTAATATTTTATGACATCGATAAAGATCTTTTTTTAACATATAGAAGTAAAACCTTATAGACTGAATTGAGTCAATCCTTCTTCACTCATTTGATTACATTTTTCTCTCTCCCCTCTCACTATTTACTAGAGAACAGAGGAGCTGTCCACCTGTCAGCAGCTCAGGGTCTGAGGCGAAGTCAAAAGTGACCAAATGGCGGCCAGCAGGAAAGACACCGTGACCATGCCAAAGCAAGTATCGCTGAGAGAGGGGGTTTCTGAGAAATCCGTTAGCATGCCCTGGGAGAGAGGGCAGCAATTGTGCCTTTGCCAGATCCAGGTGGCACCACTGCTCATGATGGCCGCACCAGAAAAGCATGTCATTTTTGCCATTACTCTACTCTCTCCCTTTCTCCAAGAGTGCACAGGTCTTTTAAATTAAATCTATGTCACTGATTTAGTCATGCTCCCAACAGAAAACAGATGGCACTCTCAAAACAGTATAATTTGAGCAGGGTTTATTTACAACAGGACTGTTTACAAAGATGTGAGTATACAAAAACCTCAAGTTACAGAAAGGCAGCCCAGGGCTAAGAGCAGCTGGGTAGTAAACCTCCAAATCCAAAGCAATGGTGGAGGGAAAGCTTACAGCAACCCAGAGAAGAGAGAGTTAGGCTGCATCGCTCCTTTGAGGCCAGCAGTAAACCGTTATGGGACAGAGCCAGCTTACCTCTTGGGCTGAATGCCAAGAGAATAAATCCTCTAATATCAATTTCCTATCTCAGTCTGATCCCTGCTGTGGCTCTATCACAAAGCCAGAGGGCACTGGAAACCATCTACAAAAATCAATATAGGTCGGTCATAAATTTACATGCCAATAATGTTTTAGTAGCATTACAAAGTTTACTGTGATATTTCATTGTTTACCTCTAAATGCTTTGCAAGTTCTATTACCATTTCTTTGACCCAATGACTGTGTACAGATGAATTTCTAAATTTTCAAATTTGTAACTTTATGGCTATCTTCCATTATCGAATCCAAATTTTCTTGCTTCAAATCAGAAAGCATAGTTTCTACTATACGACTTTGTTTTTTTTCTTGAGTCTTTCGTAATTTAGTAGCTGGTCAGTTTTAAAATGTTCAGTATGGGCCTGGCCGGTGTGGCTCAAAGTTTTTTGGAACTTTGTCCCATAAACCCAAAGGTCGTCAGTCAGGGCTTGTGTGGCAGGCGACTGAGCGATGTTTCGCCCTCACATCGATGCAGCTCTCCTTCTCTCTCCCTTCCTTCCTCTCTCTCTAAAAAATCAATAAGCGTGTCCTCGGGTGAAAATAAAACTAAACATTTGAGTACGTGTTTGGTAAGTTTGTATAGTCACTAACTGTTGATTACAGAATTCAATATGCATCCATTAAATCTAGCTTATTAATTCTTGTATATTCTGACTTTTTCTTTTCTTAAGAATTTTAGACTTTTATTTATTTAAAATTTGGTTTTTGTGAGTTTCATCAACATTTCTAACTTCACATTCTTTAGTTTCTTATTGAAATTCTATCAATTTATATTTTTAATAATATATAATTGTGTAATTAAAATTAGACTATATGTCAAAAGCACTTTGCATTGTTATGTTAATCTCGCAAACATTTTCTTTCATCATTATAATAATTCCCTTTGTCCTTAACAATTTTTTCCTGGGTGTGTATTTTATCTGCTATTAACATGGCTAAACAAGCTTTATTTATGACAATTTTTTCTCATATATAATTTTCTTCCTTTAACTTTCAAAGCACATGTATACTTTTGTTTTAGGTATCTCATAAAAAACATGTAGCTGGACTTTATTCTATATTTTGGTTACTGACAAAAAAAACAAGTGATTTATATCTATTCACTTTTAATACCTTACTAATATGTTTGGAATCTTTTAATTCTTTAGCAATGCATTCTTTGCTTCACTCTTCTCCTTTCCTGCCTTTCATTAAATTGGCAAGACTTAATTCTTTCCTTTCTCCTTTCCTTCCTTCCTTCCTTCCTTCCTTCCTTCCTTCCTTCCTTCCTTCCTTCCTTCCTTCCTTCCTTCCTTCCTTCCTTTTTCTCTTTTTATACTAGGTTGGAGTTTATATATTTATTGATGTTACTTCTATTTTCTTATGACATTTTAAATTCAACAATGTCTAAATTTAACAGTTTTTTACTCTACTCCCACAAAAAAGGACATCAGTATGCTTCAAACTTTACATTTTCCACTTTGTTATTACTATTTTGTATTTTATTTCCACCTTGTTTACAAACTCTATGAAAATTATTTATTTGAATTGTTATGCCTATTTACAACTGATGCTTCTTTAGTTTCACCCATGTTTCTTTACTAATTTTTGCTTTGTGAGTACTTTTTTTCTTGAACTTTTGCTTCTTTCTTTGGGCTGAATTTCCCTCCTACTAATATTCATTCTTCTGTAGCCTTACAGGGTTTGTGGATGGTAAATTCTTCCAATTTTTTTTCTAAAATTATTATCTCACTTTTACTTTCTGAAAACTTTGGCCAGTGTTGAAATTCTAAGTTCACAGTTATTTTTCATCAATCCTTTGAAAAATCTCATTTAATTGTCTTTTGGTCTCCTTGTTGCTAAATTTTGTTTATTGTATTACTTACAATACAATAAATCTACTTCATTTCTCTATTTGCTTTCATGAGTTTTGAAGACTGGTTTCTTCAATTTCTTCACATATGTTTAGATGCAGGATCATTTTTAAACAATTCTTGTTACACTTTTTCCATCTGGGAATTCATGATTTTTCTCTGTGCCAGAAAAACCTCAGCCATTTTTGTTTCAAATAATGTTCTTGTCCCATTCTTTCCTACTTCTTTTTCTAGAAAACCTATCATCTGTACTTTGGTCATTCTCCTTCTGTCATCTATATATTTTGACCTTTTTTTGCTGCTTATTATTACTCATTATTATTATCCTCATCTCCATCATCCAATTCATTAATTTTCTCTGCAATTGTGTTTTTCTGCTGTTTAACTTGACCATTGAGTGTTATTTCAGTGACTATTATTTATATTGGGGTA
>PVKM010005238.1:0-48681 GCA_004027735.1 Carollia perspicillata
TCAATTAGATTATCCTCTCCCTCTTCAAGGAGAACTGCAACTAATGGGCCTAATTGCCTCTGAGAGCTTGGGACGCTTTTGTGCCCCTGACATGTTTTACATTTCATTTGAGCAACAAGAGCTTTCTGTGATAATGTCCTTCCACTTTAATGAAAGAATGGAAGTCTGGTTAATGTTCAAACAGGCTACAAAAATGGAAAATGTAAATATTTTTGAACAAGAAATATCAGCAAAAGTGTGCTAAACTCTGCTGCTAAAATATTGTAAATATGTGCGAGGTCTGTTCATTTTCATTATCAATCAGAAAGGATACATACCTGGCACTTGTATTACAAGGTAAGGTATGTATGCTTGTACATAGCTTATGCACAGATGTACAAATGCTGGAGGAGACTTTCATGCTGAAGAGTTCCAAAGATTTCTCTCAGTTAGTATACAGAACCTCCTGGGAGAGGATGCATCACCTCAAAAAATGTGTGGCAAGCATTCTGAATTTCACATGGAAAGATAAATTTTGGAGTGTCTCTTTGGCATGAAATTAGATTTTTCTCTCCTGGAAAGCTCAAACTGAGACTATGTTTTATATATGTAAACAATGGGTCATGTTGCAGGGTTATCAGATGAATCGAGGAAACAAAGTATCTCAGGAAACACACCCAAAACAGCTATTGGTGTGTTTTCACTGAAAAATAAAACATAAATATACATGCATATTAAGTATATATAACTTACAGTGGGGTGCATTTTACTATCAGTATTTAAAATTTAGTACTCTTCCCGGGCCAGGCAGCTCACTTAGAGCATTGTCCCAAGATGCCCAGGTTGCAGGTTGCATCTCCCGTCAGGGCACATACAACAGTTGACCAGGTAGTGCCTCAGTAAGTAGAACTACAAATCTCTCTCTCTCCCCCACCCCTCAAATCAATAAATAGAAAAAAAAATAAACTCAATGTATTATTCCTGTTGGTTATCATTTAGAGAGTATATAAAATTTGGGGTTGTGTGTGTGTTAAGAGAAAAGATGAAAGACTATAACATACTCAGTGGGAATATGTTATACTCCCACTGAGGTCACTGGCTCTTGTACAGGTGGTGGGGTGTGTCCTCTACCCAAGCTCTTCTTCTGTAGTCCCGTGTCCCTACAACAGATGGGCGGTGAAGTGAAGACACACATAGTATCTCTGTCATAAAAACTCTTCTTACGCTTTCTCTACTTCGCAAGACACTGCCAGGGGAACTCCCCTGATGGTGTCACTTCACTTGATGATAATCCAAGTCTTCATCGCTGGTGTCTAGGTTGCCTGACATGCTCATAAACTGTGATAGGAATAGCATACACATGAAGAACCAGCAAGAGAAAAAGCAAGAGGGAATTTTTCATTAAGGAGAGGCTATTTTTTTAGCTTTTGTAACTATCACTGTTTCTCTCTGATTATTCTAATGAAGCTCATTAACAGTCAGGAATCAGTTTTCCCAGAATGAGTGCTCATGAGTTTTGAAGTTAGAAAGACACTACTTTCTTTTTATTCCTGCTCTTGTACCTGTGTTGTGCTTCTTATCAGCAAACAGCCAAAGGACTGTAAAAGGGAGAAAATAAGTAAAAGAAAGGATTACTGATAAAGAAGAGGAATGGAGAAGAAAGGTAGGGTTTGTGTGCAAAGATGAGGTTAGAAAATAAGAAGGAAAGAGAACAGTATTGGAGTTATTGGGGTTTATAAGAGAAATGGCCACAGTTTTGATCTCATCCTATTTGCCTTGCTTCCATTTTGAGGACACCACATATCACTAGTGTCTTGACTGACATTAAGTCCTGAAAACACAAAAACCAAATCATATGTGTCAGTAAAAGTTTCGAGACATTTGAGAGCCCAGAAATCTAGAACAGATCCCTCCAAGTAATAGGCACACTTCCTAAACCCTAGTTAGTCTAATTTACCTCCTAAAAATCTAACATTCTTGTTTATTTTTTAAATTTTTTCTATTTTTTTGCATTAACATTTAACCCTCTTATACCACACTCCCCCGTCCTCAGAATCACTACACTGTTGTCCATGCCCATGAATTCTTTTACCTTTGTGTTTATGCAGTCTACCCTCTAGTCCCTCTAACACCGATATCTGTCATCTTGCTCTCCATTTATGAGTCTCTCTCTGTTTTGCTTATTAGATCAGCTTGTTCATTAGATCCCACATATGAGTGAAGTCATATGGTATTTGTCTTTCTCTGACTGGCTTATTTCACTTAGCATAATGTTCTCCAGGTCCATCCATATTCTTTCAAAGGGTAAAATTTTATTCTTTTTTATGGCCAAATAGTATTTCATTGTATAAATGTTCCATAGTTATTTTATCCACTCTACCCATGGACACTTGGGCTGCTAATTATTGGGTTATGTGTTTTTGGTGTTGAATTTTGTAAGTTCTTTATAAATTTTGGATATCAACCCCTTATTAGATGTATTGGCAAAAATGTTTTCCCATTCTGTGGATTGTTCTTATTTTGTTGATGTTTTCCTTTGCTGTGCAAAAACTTTTTGTTTGATGCAATCTCATTTGTTTATTTTTTTATTTTGTTTCCCTTGCCTGGGGATATATATCTGATAAAATATTTCTATAAGCCATGTTTGAGATTTTGCTGCCTATGTTTTCTCATTTTTAAGGCTTCAGGTCTAACATTTAAATCTTTAATCCATTTCAATTTATTCTTGTGTGTGGTGTAAGAAGATGGTCTGGTTTCATTTTTCTGCACATATCTGTCCAAGTTTCCCAATACCATTCGTTGAGTAAACTATCTTCATCCCATTGCATGGGCTTGCTTCCTCTGTTGAATATTCATTGACTGGTTCTCTGAAAAGTTAAACAAGGCAGACAGACCTTTAAATGGACACATCAAGAAAAAAAGGGAGAGGACCCAAATAAATAAAATCAGAATTGAAAGAGGAAAAATAACAACTGACACCAAAGAAATACAAAGGATCGTAAGTACATTATTACAAACAACTAAATGCCAGCAATTTGGACAACCTAGGTGAAATGGATACATTCCAAGAAACATAAAATCTTCCAAAACCAACTCAGGAAGAAACAGAGTATGAGTAGACAGATTACACCTAGTGAAATTGAAGCAGCAATAAAAAAATTCACAATAAACCAAAGCTCTGTACTGGATGGTTTCATAGGTGAATTTTACTAAACAGTGTGGGAAGAACTAACATCTCTCCTTAAACAATTTCAAAAAAAATGCAAGATGAGGGGGACTCCTGGGCCCATTTTATGAGACCAGGATTATCCTAATTCCCAAACCAGATAAAGACACCATGAAAAAAGAAAATTATAAGCTAATATCTCTGATATACATAGTGGCTAAATCCTCAACCAGATATTAGCAAACTGAATACAACAATATATCACATAATCATATATGATAATCAAGTGGGTTTTATTCTGGGAATGCAAGGCTGATACAACATACAAAAATCGATAAATGTGATTCACCACATAAATAAAATGAAAGATAAAAACCACATGGTCACATCAACAGATACTGAGTAAGCTTTGATAAAATCCAGCACCCATTTATGGTAAATACTCTCAACAAAGTGTGAATAGAGAAAACATACCTAAACAAAATAAAGGCTGTGTATGCCAGACCCGCGGCCCGCATCATACTCAACAGGCAAAAACTACAACATTCCTCTTAATATTGGCAGCAAGACAGGGATGTTCACTGTCACCTCTCTTATTCAACATAGTACTGGAAGTTCTAGCCACAGCAATCAGACAAGAAGTAAAAATGAAAGACATCCAAATTGGAATGGAAGAAGTAAAACTGTCTTTACTTGTGGATGATATGATACTACACATAGAGAACCCCAAAGATTCCACCAAGAAACTACTAGATCTGATAAATGAATTCAGCAAAGTAGCAGGATACAAAAGTAACATCCAGAAATCAGGTGTATTTTTATATGCAAATAATGAACTAACAGTAAAGCAAATTAAGAAAATATTCCCATTCACAATTTCTTCAAAAAGAATAAAACATCTATGAGAAGACTGAATCAAGGATGTATAAAACCTGTCCTCAGAAAACTATAAGACAGTGAAAAAAGAAATTGAAGAAGATACAAGTAAGTGGAAGCACATACCATGTTCATGGAAAGGAAGAATTAACATCACTAAAATGTCCATGCTGCCCAAAGCAATCTATAGTTTCAACACAATTCCTAATAAGATTTCAATGTCGTATTTCACAAAACAAGAGCAAATATTTCAAAAATTTATATGAAACCACAAAAGGCCCCACATACCAACAGCGATCCTGAGAAAGAACCAAGTTGGGGGAATCATGCTACCTACTCTGAAACTACACTATATGGCCATAGTAATCAAAATAGCATGGTACTAGCATAAAATCAGACACATAGATGAATGGAACAGATGAGAGAACCAAGAAATAAACCCACACATTTTTATTCTTAAATTTCACCTGAGGACATGCTTATTGACTAGAGACAGAGGGGAAGAAAGGGGGAGAAATACTGATAGGTTTTCTGGTGTACACTCCCAGACCAGGGACTGAACCCTTAATCGAGGTATGTGCCCTGACTGAAAATTGAACCTGTGACCTTTTGGGTTATTGGATGATGCTCCACCCAGCTGAGCCATGCTGGCCAGGGCACAATCTAACACCTTTTTAAAATTCCAGCCAGGGAGAAAATTAAAACAGAAGCTAGTCCTCAGGAAGCTCCATTCCTTCAACAGGTTTGCCCTCCTGTGGCACAGGGCTGGTCTGACAGCAGTCTTGAGGCGATAGTCTAACCTGTCCCCTGGATGTGCAACTCTTTGTGATTTACCTGAAATTGCGTTTAGATAAATGTTTATAAAATTCTTCTTCTGATCTGGCACCACTTATGGATCATTTAAAAATGGACTTCTATTACAAGATAAAATACAAACTCTGAGTCTGAAATTCAATATCCTACCTGTACAGTCTGCCCTGACTGCCTTTGTAAACACTCTCCAGTTATTTTATCTATTACAACATAAACACTGTCCCCACAACTTTTATCTGCCTGGTGAGCCACACAAAGCATTTCCACACTTGAGCCTTTGCTTACATTGTCCAACACACCTGAGCTCCTCTCTTTGCCCATTCAAATCCCAATTACTTTTCTTCATGTCCCATTTTCTCTATCCAATAATAATTTCCCGTGCACTTTCTAAATGACTGCTTCATAGTACTTGTATTATTGTATTGAATTTGCTGTGGGTATCTTTTTCCTCTTAATAAAATACACATTTTGAGATAACTGATGTTAACTTAGCGTCTTCTTTTTATAATTTATGTTATCTGGTGTGGTATGATAGTCATAGCATGCACTTACAAATTATTAAATGAAATACAGACCTCAAAAATCTTTTGGTTTGAATCCTAAAGGTAACTGTTTAAGGCCAAGAAATAACTTTGATAACCAATTAATTACAAATTAAGAGTAAAGTAAATACTAAAGCTGCAACAGTTTATAGGCTTATATGAGTTTATATTATAACATGAAAGTAATTTATAAAATTTCAAATGTAAATTATAAACTTACAATACCACATACCTTGTTTGATATTTAATAAATAAAAGAAAAATTCATAATACCCCTTGTTGAATTATAAGTCTTTATATATGCTTAAATTTTACCAACAATGTAACAATATCAAAAGTAAGAATAGGTTGACCTATGCTTACTGAACATCACTCTGAAGATGCGAATTGTATTCCAAATAAAAATAATATAATAAATAAGAAAACACATTCATTTGGCAATATTTTAAATTATGAAGATGCCTCCGAAGTTCTGAAAGTTCCCAATTTTATTATTTAAGTAGTTGGATGTTCTTAATTCAGGTATCACAGAAACTGTACATTGAGATGCCTTTAATACATACAGGGAAAGCAAAAACCATTTTTCCTATTTTGTTATCATAGTCTTTGTAGGAAATATAGACAATAATAAAAAGGCTTCTGCTATCTACAAGAAAAATGCAGTTGGATCATTTTTTCCTTTCTAATAAAAACTTCAAAAATATTTTAGTCTTTGATACTCTCTTCTTTTAAATCATAAATACATTCTGCAATAAAAGCCAAGAATAAACTTGATCTTTTGGTGAGTTTCGGGCATTTGACAATTGCATAGGTCAGCTCATCAGGTAGGCATTGATTGCTAGCTTTAACCAGGAGTATATAAACCCTTATAAATATTGCATGCAGAAGTGAAACTGCACTTAGATGGATGATTAATAGTTCTGTTGTTGGTAATCTATTGTATCTCTTTTGCATGGAAAAAGCAATTAGAAAGACATTTCCGACTATCCTAGACAGACTTTGGATGCTTCATAGAGGAAAATTAAAATTTTAGACATTGCAAAGAATGCAATAAATGTGTCATCAGCCACCACATAATAATAATACCTGGGGGACCTGAATAAGTACATAAGACTGCAATTTGACCTACCTTTCTTCCTTCTGATAACCTATTTAGATAAAGCCATACAATTATTTATTGTAACAGTAGATTTTTGTGCATGTGTGCAAGAGTGTGTCTCTGTGTGCATGTTGTGAGCAAGAGAAGGAAAAAAGGAAAGAAAAAAAACTCACTGCAGAAAAGGAAATATTAAGCACAAGTAATATCAACTTTAACAATTACACCAAAATAAATCTATGCATGTAGGTCGTGTGTATAGAACAATTCAGAAATGAATTTTACTATCAAACTTCCAGAATATTTTTATAAACTTGAGTAAAATTGATTTTTTTCAGTATGGAAAAAATAACCTTGCCCTGGCTGGTGTGGTCAGTGGATTGAGTGCTGGCCTGCAAACCAAAGGGTCACCGTTTGATTCCCAGTCAGGGTTGTGGGAATCCTGGGTTGTGGGCCAGGTCCCCAGTAGGGGGCATAAGAGGCAACCACACATTGATGATTCTCTCCCTCTCTTTCTCCCTCCTTCCTCCTCTCTAAAAATAAATAAATAAAATCTTTAAAAGAAATAACCTTATAGTATCCTTAGAGTCTTTCATTTTACTCACTGTAAACTAGGTATTATAAATCAGATAAAACATTCTGAGCTAAAAGCTGCCCTACCAGGTTACTGTCTGGAAATAAATTATCATTTGTATTCTTATTATTATCATCATTTACACTGAGAAAATACTCACATTCTAAGAAAACTTTAAAAATGCAGTTTAACATGAGCAGAAACTATTGAGATAAGTTCATGTTATTAGGAATCTATTGAAAATCCTTCACAGGCATTTCTTTGGTTCCTTTATATTAGCAAAGATAATGAGTTTTTTTTTTTTTAAAGAAGAGAAATTAGACCTACAGAGGGCAAAAGGTCTGAATTCAGTTACCAAATATATCTGCATCTTTTATTATTATTATTCCATGTAACATGATCAATATTTGAATAATGAAAATATCAGAATTATGATATTGTTTTATTTTATATTTTTTAAGATTGTTTTTATTTTTCAGAGAGAGGGAAAGGAGAAAGACAGAAAGGGAGAGAAACATCAATTGGTTGCCTCTTTCAGGCCCCAACCAGGACCTGGTCTGCAACCCAGGCATGTGCCCTGACCAGGAATAGAACGGGTGACCTTTCAGTTTGCAGACTGGTGCTCCACCTACAGAGCCACACCAGCCAGGGTTTGAGGATACTATTTTAAAATTAATATGGTTGGTAGTTATCTTACACTGTTTTCAGAAATATAGAAACAATTTTATATACATAGAATATACATACATGCATACATACATACAATATATACTTTCAAATTTTAACTTCAAATTTTAAGTGGTGTAATGGTAGTCTTCTGACTAGTATAACAAGGACTTATGATATAATAAAAGCTAAAATTTATGCAGTACCTCTTTCTTTTGTATTCATTGTACTTCAACCTCCAGCCCATAAAACAAAGCTCTGAATTGGATAAAGGTGAGTGTTGAGGGTCATGGTAATAAATATTGAAGGAAGTGAATGATTGTTCTAACTTGCTGTTAAAACCTGTGTTTTTTACGTATTGTCATCACTGTATCTGTTCTCAGAATCCTAACACTCATTTATACTAGGGTTTAGGTCTATGATAAAGAGATTTTGGACAAAAAGAAATGACAGCGAGAAGAAAAAGAGAGGAACGAGAAGATGCCCTTATAAATATATTTTAAATGGCATTTTATGGGAAAAAGGTGGGATAACTATAACTGAAAAACAATAAATAAAAAAAATAAAAGCACATCTGATGCATATTTCATCATAGTTAAAAATTTCACTTAGTTATAGGTACTGTAGTGTTTCCATATAGAAATAAAATTTCTACATATTGTTCTAAATTAACTAAATATATTTGTTGTATCTACATAGAAAAATTTTCTTAGTTTAAAATGAAATCTGAAACAAAAATTTGTAAAATATATTTACCAATATGAAGGGCTTATCAGAGAAACCAAAATTTATTGAGTTTTTATGGAACTGCTACTATACAACAAATAATGTTTTTATGCTGATTATTTATTTATTTATTTATTTACGGTCAGACCTGATTGAGACTTTTCTGGATGATCCATAGTCTTTTTCTAGTATTAGTCTTCTTAGCAATATAAAAGGTTCACATAATAGATCTTTTAGGGTGACTTGATATAGGTAATTTTCAAGCCAGAACACATATCCAACCTAGCTACTTCAGTGGCACCTAAATGCTCATCTTAATGGCAATAATCAATCCTCTCCAGAAAACAGGTTACTAAGAGACGGCTTCAAAAACACAGTGGCCAAAGCATGAAAACAACCACAATGTCCTTTGACAAATGATTGGATAAAGATGTGGTACATAAACGAGGTCTTTCTGGAAAAGTTTGATGCATGTTAACAGGATGGGAATGGTTTGCACAGCATAGATGTAACCTGGCAGCCAAAGAGAGTGGATGGAATGAGCATGTGAGTTCAATGTACTAGCAGTGGCGGCAGCAGATGCTGTTGAGTGAGCATGTGTACTGTGTAGCTGTTGCATTCAAAATGAGTGAGTTGAGAAATGAATCTGCATCACATTTTGCGTTAAGCTTGAACATTCCTCTGTGAAAACTATTGAGATGACCCAGAGGCCACAGCTGTGGGCAGCTGGTGATAGGCAGCTTCATTACAACACACCAACTCATGCGTCACATCTCGTGCAGAGTCTTTAGTGAAACATCAAATCACTCCGGCGACTCAACCACCCTACAGCCCAGATTTGGTGCCCTGCAACTCCTGGCTTTTCCCAAAACTGAATCTCCTTTCAAAGGGATGTGATTTCAGATCATTGTTGATATTCAGGAAAGTACAGCAGGGCAGCTGATGGCGACTGGGAGAACTGTGTGAAGTCCCAAGGTAGCCTACTTTGAAGGGGACTGAGGTGTCATTGTCCTATGTACAATGTTTCTTATATCTTTTATCTTCTTCAGTAAATGCCTCTATTTTTAGTATTAAGTGGCTGGATACCTTGTGGACGAACTTTGTATATAATGGGAAACTACTCAGTCATAAGAAAAGATAACATACTGCCATTTGAGACAATATGGATGAATCTTGAGAAAATCATGGTAAGTAAAATATCAGACAAAAAGAACCATACTCATATGTGGGAGATAAAACTGAAAGCAACAAATGAACAAACGAATGAACAAAGAGAAGAATAAAAATATTCCTAGATGCAGACCATAGTATGGTGGTTACCAGAAGGAAAGGATCTTGGGGTATAGTAAAGGGTAAATGGGGTCAGATATTTATGGTGATAGAAGAAGACCTGACTTTTGGTGGTGGGCACACAATGCAATATATATGATAATATATCATAGAATTGTGTACTTGAAACCTATATAATTTTATAACCGATGTCACCTCAATACATTCAATTAAAAATGCCTCTTCTCCTCTCCAGATAGAGGGTTGAGGGAGCCAGAGACATGATTTAGGTATTGTATCTCCGACAGCTTTGTGGCAGAGCCTATTCTTAATTGCCTGTCTAGCTGTGGGAAAATTTTATTAGACACATTTATTTTTCCCTTTGCAACTAGTGTTCTGCAGTATTACCCTCCAAGTCAATTGTGTTGCTCTTTTCTTGGCCATGTGAATAATGTACCACCAACATAGTCAGTGGTTATTTTGACTAAAAGAAGTATCTAACCATATATATTTTATGAGAATCTAATTATTTGCTAAGAATTCAACTTATAGAAAGGACCACTGACCTGATTTTAACTTATAAAAAAGGAAATTGACCTAATTTTATACATCTGTTTTTCAATATATAGCTACCTATAAAGAGCCATTCATATTTAGAAAATTAGAGTAAGACAAAATATGGCCACCGTTTTATCACAATTCTCAAATGGGCATAGATACACACAGCCTACCTCTGCCTTGGTTCATTCGCCTGCCTGCTCTCCTTATGTCATCAGTAAAACTGTTTCCCTTCTGGACTCTGAAGGAAAGCAAGATCTGGGCCACTTCATCTCTGAGAATGATTCTAGCTTTAGCATTTCTGATCCCTCTAGTGCTATTTTTCTGAATGGATTTGTTTTTGCTCAGTGATGTTTAGAGTTCACAAACCAAACAGCAGGTGAAATATTGCCTACCTGCAAAGGCTCTCCAAGGGCACTAAATGAGGTAACTGTGCTGTGCAAGAATGATTGTTTCTGAGATAAGAGGATGGAACCGTACAAAGGCAACACTCTCTCGGTAAAAATGAAATGAGTCATTTGATGAATTTCAAGGGGCAAACTGAACAGCTTTAAAAAGACTTTTCTAATAACAGAAAAGAAAAAAGAATTCTTAGAGCTGTATGTTAGTTTACTTAGATTGGTCTCACATTTGCCAGCTCTAAATATTACGTGTGTGTGTATGTGTATATATACATATATATATATATAGTCTTCTTTTATTCACTCCTTTCTTCATTCCTTTCTTCTCTCACCCCCTCTTTTCTTCCTTTATTTTTTTCTTCTGTCAAAAATTTCCCAATGCAAATCTCTTCTAATTGCACATGACAATTTCTCCAAATTCACTGTGCTTTCTTTTTCTTTGAAATCCCTATAGATATTATCTAAATGTTTAATTTTGCATTATCTTATAATAACTTTATATAATTTATTAACATAAATATTTTCTCTGCTGGTTTGTTGTAGCTATAAAACCATATGTGCCATTAAAATGTAGGAAACAAACCAATATTTATATAACCTAGGTTAAATATAATTATTACTACTAATGTTGAAGCCCTATGTGAAATATCTGTTCATGTCTTTCATCACATCTACTCTATCACATAGACTTCTTATTGATTTGTAGGAGTTAATTTTATATTCCAAATGGAATTCTTCCTCAGTTGTGTGTTACAAAATCTACTCTAATTAAAAAAAAAAATATATATATATATTTTTATTCTATATATATTTATATATTTATATATTTATATATTAAATGTAGGAAACAAACCAATATTTATATAACCTATATATATTTATATATATTTTATATATATTTTATAAAATATATATAAAATATATATATTATTTATATTAATATATATTAATATATATATTTATATATATAAATTATATATTTATATATATAAATATATATATATATTCTGAATGGATTTGTTTATTTTAAAGAAGATGCAGGATCATATTTTTCATGAACTTGGGGTGAGGAAGGAGTTTTTAAAGTGTATTTTATTGATTATGCTATTATAGTTGTCCTTTTTTTCTCCCCTTTATTTCCCTCCACCCTGCACCTCCCCCCACCAGCATTCTTCTCAGTTCATGTCCATGGGTCGTACATATAAATTCTTTGGCTTCTCCATTTCCTATACTATTCTTAACCTCCCTTTGTCTATTTTGTACCTACCATTTATGCTTCTTAGTCCCTGTACCTTCCCCCCATTCTTTCGCATCCCCCTCCCTGCTGATAACCCTCCATGTGATCTCCATTTCTGTGATTCTGTTCCTGTTCTAGTTGTTTTCATAGTTTGTTTTGTGGGACCACCCAGTCTGCCAGCTACTGCCTCACCATCTGGTTTTCTTTCTTTTTAAAAAATAATATATTTTACTGATTATGCCATTACAGTTGTTCCATTTCCCCCCTTCATTCCCCTCTACCCTGTACACCCCCTCCCACCCACATTCCGCCCCTTTAGTTCATGCCCATGTGTCATAAGTTCTTTAGCTTCTACATTTCCCACACTACTCTTGCCCTCTCCCTGTCTATTTTCTCCCCACCGTCTACGCTACTTATTCTATGTACCTTACCTTGCTGCATGTCCTCTCTGTCCCAGCTGCCAGTCTCCACTCCCGCTACCAGTCTGATCAAATGTTTCTTCTTTAACTCTTGGCTTGTCAGACTTCCATACAGTTAGAGTTTCTGGCAATTCTGGTTATTTTTTGTTTTAAAATTTGTTGTTGTCCTTTTTTTTTGTTTTTGCGAGTAGACAAACTATATCTATCTAAGCCTCCATCTTGGCTGAAAGTTCCAGGAAGGATTGTTTTTAAACAAAACATAAAATACAAACCATAAAGGAAATGATGGGACATTTTTACCTCATTAAAATGAAATTTTACTTTAATTAAAAGCAAAGAGAATGAAGAAAAGAGGTCATACCACAAAGAATTATACTTAGATCAATTGGAAGATATTATTTCATTGTCTTCTGTCTTCTTTTTTATGAAAATAAGCTATTGGTCATTCCTTTGCATTTCAACTGATCTTCATCTTTGCTTTAAAGACTTTTTTTCCTCTTTTTTGCTCTGCTGTTTTACCAGGCCGTGCCTAACTGTGGGTTTTCTTTTTATTAACCCTACTATGATTCTTGAGTTTTCTGAATCTGAGGAAAGATTCTAAAGAAAATCTAGGATATTACTTACTGTGATCTCAATGAAAATGGACTTACCGGATGTCTTTTTATTCTCACCTTCTCTAAATGTGATTAGACAGAGTTCAGACTTAATAACTTATCCTCCCTGTTTATTTTATTATTTTATGTTTTTATCTTTCTGAGTAATTTTTATGGAACTATGTCTCATTGCATTAATTTTTTATGCAGTATGTCTAATTGATTTAACTTGAAGTATTAAAATTTAACATTTTAATATTGATAGTATTTTAATTTTCTATTTTAATGCTAAAGATATTGAAATTTTAACATAAGTAACCTGTTTTTTCATTTTTTAAAAGTTTAATTTGTGCTATTATTAAATTTTTCAGATATATTTTGTTGATTTATTATTTATAATAACTTCAATGCCCTCTGTTTCTTTACACGTAAATACATTTATTTCATCTACTCATCTAATGATTCCATTACCTGTAGTTTGATAATCAATTGTAAATTGATTCTTTAGCTTAACTTTCTTTTCGGGTTTACATGATTATGCGATTCTTGATGGGTTTCATTATGCTGAATGGAGCTGTTCTTTGCTGTTTCATCCAGAGGAACAAGCCGCAGTCTTTATTTAAAATGTCTTCCTCCAAAGAACATTTACGTTTGTTTTCCCTAAATTTTTGTCAGCAAACCAGTATGAGACTGCATTAGATTAAATTTTTGTTTTTACATTTCTAAGGCAATAACTGGTATGATTTTATGATGTAAATGCTTGTGATTATAAATCTATAGTTCGGGAAGTTGTTTTTGGTTTTGTTTTTCCCTTGCACACAGTCTCAACTGTGGACAAATCAAACAGTCATGCTTTTGAGGACAATTCAAACAGTCATGCTTTTACAGGGTAGTTTTGTTCATTTTTTGGTTTGCTTTCCTGATTCACCCACTGAGCATACTATCCTTTAGGGATATTTGCTCTGTGTGGAGAATTGAATTAATATTCTTTCATCCATTTCCCCAGTACGTGAGCATTCACTTAACCCCTGTTGTGCTGCCTCTGAAGACTGACACATGACTTGTAGCTAAATATTAACTTTATTCCTACCTTGTCTTTGTTTAATCATACATCCTCCTTTTTCTGTCTTCTCTTTCCCTTACAATATCCTCAGTGCAGGAATGACTTAATTTACATATATTAAATATTGCAGGATTTTGTGTTCTGTCTCAGAAGAAATTTCTGTTTTTCAACTCTATCCTATCTTCATACTTATTTCACAGGCTGGTTATAAACTTCTTTTTCTTAAGATTTTATTTATTTATCTTTAGAGGGGAAGGGTTGGGGAGAGAAATATCAATGTATGGTTGCTTCTTGTGTGTCCCCTTGGGAACTGGCCTGCAACCCAGGCATGTGCCCTGCGTGGGACTTGAACCATCATCCTTCGGTTCGCAGGCCCGCACTCAATCCACTGAGCTACACCAGCCAGCGCCTAAACTTCTTAATGGAACAAATACTATCACAGCTTTCATGAAAGTCTAGAGTATATCTTGCTAAATGTTATGTATTTAGAAGTTGCTATATCCACTTTCTAAAGTAGATTGGTATTACTGTTTACTCAATGGACTGGAAATCTTGTGAGTTGCACTCCTCACTACTGGGTGTGGGAACTCTGTCAATATAGTGTCGTTGTTGAACACACAGTCTGTAAAGCTTTGTGTCAATGCCTGTGATCACAAGAACCAGCAACTGAATTCACTAGCTGAAGTTATTTTAAGTTGAATTTGAAGTCTCCCAAAAGAGTAAAAGTAAATATCTTTTTTAATGTTAATTTTAAACTATTTGCAGTGTCTGCCACAATCTCTGCCACTGGAAACACTTTAAAAATTATATGTATCAGACTTAATTGGAGTGGTATACTCAAATGAAACATAATTGTTTAATGTTTGTTACTGGCTAGTGATATCTTTAAATACATTTAAAATTTGTTTTTGGTTTAAATTTTGGATATAATTTGATTCTTTGGACTTACTGCGAAGAAGTAAATGTAAGTTAAAAGTTCTTCCAAAGGTTTGGGGAGGCTGACTAAATTCAAACATTTGCTGTCAGGAAGAAAGAGTAAGGTTAGCTTAATCTATCAAATATAATAAATAATAATATAAGAATTTGAATGTGACTTGCTGATCTAAATCAAAGGGGAGAGCTGCTAATATAACCTTAACTCTGTAAGTATACTTATAGCACGATGTGTGGAAAAGTGTACTCAATCACTTAGATAAAACTGTTAGTGAAACAATCAGGTAAAAGGTTCATGTATTTTTTAGTCAAGTAATCATTTTAACTAATTCCACAACTGAATATGTTTCATGTATTTACTTTTTAAGTAAACTTTTTAGTTTTGAAGAGTTTTATAGGTACAGAAAATTTGCAGGAATAGTCCAAAGAGTCCTGTGTACTCCAAATCTAGTTCCTTCTCTTGCTAATACCACTCTGGTACATTTGTCACAACCAATGTGCCAATGCTGATACATTATTATTAACTAAAGTCTATACTTTATTCTAATGTCATTCTTTAATTTATTGATTTGAGAGAGAGAGAGAGAGAGAGAGGGAGGAAGGGGGGAGAGAGCAGAGAGAGAGAGAGAATGAAACATTGATTTGTTGCTTCATTTATTTGTGCACTCACTGGCTGACTCTGATATGTGCCCTGACTGGGGATTAAACCCACAACCTTGACACATTGGAACATCACTCCAAGCCACTGTACTACCCAGCCAGAGCCTGATGTCCATATTTTTTGCCTTTTTCCATTCCAGAAACCCATCCTTGATATGCCTTATTACACTTAGCATGTCTAGGTTATCTAGATTGTTTCTCAGACTGTATTTTTGATAACCTTCACATTTTATGAGGAGTACTGGGCAGGTGTTTTTTTAAGTGTTCTTGAGTATAGGTGTGCATGATATTTTTCTCATGATTACTCTGAATTTATTGGTTTTAGTTGAAAGAAAGACATCACAGGTAAAGTGCCTTTCTCTCCATAATATTGAGGCTATATGGTATTAAAATGTCTTAACAATGGTATTATTATCATTGATCACTAACTTGGCTCATGTAGTGTGTATAAGGTTTTCCCTTAATTAAGTTATTTTTTCTTCTCCTTTTCATACTGAAATCTGAAGAATGAATTCACTATGTGCATCCCACCCTGAAGATTTGGGGTGTTACTATGTTCTACCTCCATAAGGAGGGAGATCTACTGACATTGAAAATATGGTGCAACTTAATGTCCCTCCCAATTCAGAGAATGTAAATGACAGATAAAATATCTTTTAAAAATTATTTTATATGGATTGCTGAGCTGTTACAAAAGGACTTAATCTGCCAACACGAATTTAACAAAAAAGAAAAGAAAAATGGGTAGTAAGGGTAAATATTTATTTTAGGGGTTTCTTTTTAATCTTGAACATCATGAGCTTTTACTTTGATGTCAATAGAAGGTGGGAAAAAAACACAAAACATGGTTACATAACTGGTGGGCATTGTGATGTTCAATCCAACCTCTCAGCCCCACTTGTTCGGTGAAGAGTATGTTCCCCCAAATACTGAGAGTTTTTTCAGTGGATAATATTATACTATCAGAGTGTCCCAAATCACTTCAGGAGAATACAACCTTCAGGGCTGGCCCACATGCAGTGATATCCAGAAATGTTTGTTGCTGGAGTGTAAAGTCCCTCTTGGTCCCTCAGAAATTCCCTGAGAGCCATTCTGAATCTATCAGAGATCCTGTCATTGGGCCTGCATCACAGATCAACTTCTCTTTCTGCACAATCCTGTTTTTCTTTTTCTTCCTTAAAGGGTTTCATCCAAAGGTTATTTGTTATTAAATATCATGCACATTAATCTCTGTCTCAGAATATATTAGTCAGTAAAATAATTTCAAATTCATTTATAATCTTTTGGAATTTTCATTTTTTACTGAATATGATGTTTATAAAATTTATGCTTTTTTCTTACTGATACATAAATTCCAGCTTTTGATAAGAGAAATAGCAAAGTCACATGACAAGGGGAATGCAAACAGCTAAGGGGGAAATTTGAGGCCATTAATCAATGTACCACAACATGCAAAGGTGAAACTTTAAAGATCATATTGAACGGAGGGAGAAAGCAAGGCCAGCCAGGGATTGTTGGATTGTAGGGTAGTTAACAACATTACATGTTCTCTTGAGGGTGGTTAGGACTTATTTAAAAGGTGTTCACTTAGAAGTACAAAAACAGAAACAGTGGACAGAGCTTGCTTAAGACAAAGACAAATCTTTTCCTAAAAAGTTGTATGCCTGGGGCATGACTACTTACCATGACCTGCCCAGTTAGGAATTTAGGATCAGTTCACCCTGTGAAGTTACTTTCCATAGAACCCCTTTTTTCTTCCACATGCAAAAAATATGTATATGTATGATTCCACTAATTATTTTGTTCTGTCTCATTCATCAGTTAGTCTACTACATACCAATGCCATGCATCTTATTTACTATAATTTTATAATCATTATTACATATTATAAGGAAAGTAAATCTTCTTTTTTCTTTTTCAGGAGTAGTGTTTTGCTCTTCCACATACACTTTAGAAGAAATTATTAAAATATTATTAAAACTCTGTTATGATTTTTATTAAAATATCAATGAATCCAAACATTTATTTGGGGATAATTCATCTATTGAGGGAGAATTCCTATCTTAATGTTGTAGTCTTTCTACCCGAGCCCGTGAAATATATCTTTATTAATTTAACTCTTCTTTATTGACCTTCAGTAACACTTTATAATTTTCTGGGTATAGATCTTGCATGTTTTGTTTATACTCTTGTAAGTCTTTTACAATATTTTAATGCCATTTTAAGTGTTTTTTGTAATTTTTTCTAATCTTTTCTGGTACATGGGAATGTAATTGAATTTTGTATGTTAATCATTAGCCAGCACTTGCTTAAACTTATTTTATCTAATAATTTTCAAAATCTTTTGCTTCTCACACTGGCCAGTGTGGTTTGATTGGTTGAAGTGTTGTCCTATAACCAAAGAGTTTTGGGTTCAATTCCCAGTCAAGGTACATACCTCGGTTGCAAGTCCGATCCCTGGTCTGGGTGTGTATGATTCCTGGTCCCAGCACATATGAAAGGCAACCAATTGATGTTTCTCTCTCACATTGATGTTTCTCTTTCTTCCTTCCTCTCTCTATAAAAGCAAGGAAAAAAAATGTCCTTGGGTAAGTATAAAAAGAGAAAAAAATCTTTTGCTTTTCTGAATAGATATTTCTATCATTTGAAAATAACCAATTTACTTCTTCTTTTCTAATTTTTTGTCTTTAATTTAGCTTTCTTTTGTTATCACACTGCACTGGCAAACAATATTGAACATGGGATGTAAGAATGGACTTATTTATATTATTCTAAATGATGTATTTACACAACATTAAATGTGATTAGATAAGAAAACATCCTGATGCAGTTTTTAAGGATGTTTCCTGAAGGACAGTGTGGCTCTTCATGTAGAATTTCTGTAAGCAGCAGTTTTGAAGGAACAAAATCCTTCTATCACTCACTGGGTGGTGGCTTTGGAAGTTCCTCAGGGGACTTAAAATTGACCTAATATATGTTTTCTGGAGTTGAAGTGAGGAGTCAATTAGAGAACAGCTTAATATGGGAAAGGGGCCTTTGCATAAATAGCTACAAGACAAGTGAGGCCTAATATTACCAGAATTTACTGTACTATAGATAAAAATGGGGCCAAGTTAATACAGTAAATTAATAACTTCCTTTCCTCTGCTCATCTCTCATAATAAATATTTCTGAAAGTCCCCAGAAAATATTGACTTGTATTTCCTTATTATAGCCAGTTTCCCTTGGAACCATTAAGCTCCTTCTGTAGTTTCTCTGCTGCAGGTGGCCGTTCTCTGATTTGTGGTCACCACTGGTCCTTAGGCACAATAAGAGCTGCTTCTAACTGGTACTGTTTTACCAGGTGGCTTAGAGGAACTCTTATACTGGTCATGGTCAGTCCTCCCTTGGCAGTCTGGTCTCTCAAAAAGGCCAAGTCACATTCTGGTTTGTCTCACTATCAAACAAGGTTCTGCCTCTTGTTGTATACAATCCAGAACAAGGTCCAGACAGTAGTACTGTGTATACGTTACGGAAAGCAATTGTTTCATTCTTACTAAGAACTTTCTCCCTGAAATTTGAATATGGGACAGGGAGTAAGAACGAAAATGGTTTTGACAAACAAGCAAGCAAAATATAACCAAAGACATTGAAATAGAAAACAGGCTGACAGTGTCCAGAGGGGAGAGGGGAGGGAATTGCAGGGGAAAGGGGGAAGGGGTTACAGGAACAAGTATAAAGGACACATCGACAAAACTAAGGGGGTGGGGTGGAAATGGGAGGGAGGTGGGGACCACAGTGGGGGTGAGCTGGGATGGAAGTAAAAGATAGAAAACTGTACTTGAACAACAATTAAAATTTTAAAAAAAGAAAATGGTTTTGAATAACTGCCACACCCCTGAAGTCAGAATCACTCCCCATTAAATAACAAAGACTTTTTTTGTAGCTTCAAGTCACACTTGAACACCCAGACTTCTTCTCATGGACAGGATGGCTTATCTAGTAAAGACACACGTAGACAGATTTCCACGTGCCACCAATTTGAAGCTTATGCCCAGATATATCTGAACCACGAGCAGTAGATGACACTATCTGGGGACAAGCAGATTCTTCCTGTAATAAAGTAGCAAAATATGATTGAGCATAGGATTCCTATATGATTTATGTTTGCATCAGGAGAGGAATGCAATGTAGTCCAAATAGCATTACTGTGGAATGATTCAGGTTTGGCTTCAATCTGATTATCTCCATTTCCTTAGTCTGTACAGGAATTTAGAATTTGACTTTTTTTCTTTAACAAATTCTAGGTCTTTTCTGTGACAGATAATTTTAATATCTATTTCACAGTTGCCATTAATATAAATTAAATTGCATAATATTTTGAGATAATTATTTAGAAAGACCTCTATGGTGTATGTATTTCTATTTTGAGATTTAATTCTGAAATCTATATATACAATAACATTGTGATATATGCTGTTATTTCTGTGAAACAACAGACCTATCTCATGATAACATGGGTGAGAGCAATCATTTGTAGATAAAACAGTACAATGATTGTATTTTTTACCTTTAAACCCAATCTAAGATTCTTAGAGGATATATCATTAATGAAATTTATATATTTGAATTTGCAGCTGTAATTCTTGTATCATTTTTATGTTATAAAAATGATTATTATCAAGAGTAAAAAATTGACATTTTAGTATGAGCTGTGTATAATAAGAAAGCCAGTAACAACTGCTTACTCAAGAATATTTGAAAATCTGACTAATGCAGAACCTAAATAAGAGAATCTCAAACTATCTTAAATAATTTAATGTTTAAAATAGGCATAGTTCAAGTATACGATATTGTATTATTAATAATAGTTACCATATTATACTTTAAATATTACAAGTAGTAGATATTATACTACTTATACTTCTTATAACAAAAAGTTTATGCCCTAATTATCTCTGAGTAGATCTTAAGCATTCTCACCACACACAAAATTTACCTATGTTAACAGTGTGAAGTGGGATTTGTTAATTATCTTGATCTTGGTAATTATTCTAAAAGGTATATGTGTGTGTTTGTGTGTATATATATGTATCTCTCTCTCTCTCTCTCTCTCTCTCTCTCTATATATATATATATATATATACATATATATCAAATCATGTATATTTTAGATACATACCATTATATTTTTCAACTCTTCCTCAATAAACTTAAAAATAAAAATAGGCCTGTTTCATGTAAAATCGTAAAGATGATCAATAGCATGAGTTTGCAAATGAGATTAATTTGAAAATATTTTTTTTCATTTCTTAAAACAGAATAAGAGAGAATTTCATATCTTTAATTATTCTGGCAAGTATACATTAAGGATGTTTGGAAAGAACCTTGCTGATGTTAATAATATTGCATCATAAGAGCCATAATTTTATTTTCCAGCTGTATTGAGGTATAATTGACAAACAAAATTTAAGATATTTAAGATGTTCAGTGTTATATTTAGATATACATATACATGTGAAAGGATTCCTCCATTGAGTTCATTAAAATATTTGTCATGCTTATTTATTTGTTTTGTTTTTCTCTCTTTCCAAATCTCCGTTCTCTTTCCAAATCTCAATTATACGCATTAAGGGCCATAATTTTCTGAAATGCTCTTAGATTTTTGACCTGGGTTTATGTTTATTGAACATACCAAAATTTCTATTTGTCTCTTATGTCTGATAATTTATGGGCTATGGAATAGATGATTAATCCTGGAAAGGTACAACAATAAGAACTATCAGATAATGTTCCCTAGGATAGCAGTTTCTGAGCTGGGCTCTTAATCACAACACAGTCGTTGGCAGGGGGACATGAGAGGTGATTGTTAAATTATAAATTGTTTTACTCACACTGATGCTGTTTCTCTGGCATAGAAAAGTAATCACAAATATCTTTCATAAGTTAATATTCCAAGTGTTTTTTTTTTTGTTGTTGTTGTATCAAATCTACACACAGGATTTTATAACCACTTCTCTAGCTTGTCTGGAATTATTCTGATTTAATACATCAGCTACTAAGCGGGGCCATCAGCTAGAGAGATTTTACTGAATTTTACACCAGAAGATTTGTAACACAATGATAGAGAAGCATTCTTTCCTATTATTTGGCCCACATTTAAAATTGGCAAATGCTTGGTTGGTTTTTATTTCGCTTTTTTCATCAAAACACTCCCTGGTTTATCTGCTTAATAAAAGACTAAAAGTTACTTTCATATTTGACTGAGTAGGGAGTCTATTTTTATGTCACATGCTGTTTATCTTTATATCTTTTAGATATAATCACTATTCCACAAATGAATCCAAAAGGCTAAATTAAGTCATGATTTCAAATATTTTGAGCAATGATATGTAGTCTATGCCAGCTGAAAACTTAATGCCAATGTAGCTTCATAATTTGTCCATAACAATCCCCTTGTCTTCTTGAGGAGAAAGGTGGCTCAGAAGTGTGGGGACTTTCCCTGAGTCATGCATACGGACACAGAAGAGTAAGGCCTAGAGAAGGGGCACTGCTAGACCAGGTTTGCATGGAATGGCACTCTGAGAAGTGGGAAAATATGTGTGATGATGGCCAAATTAGTGCACCCGTCCAGGAGGCATGAATGCAAGGAAGGGCTGAGGCTTTTCTCAGTAACCCTATAAAGGTCTATGTGAGCCGTTCACAGCCTCTCACATGGGTGCTGCTCTACAGGGGAGGACATCTATGTACGGTTGCAGATACTGCATTTCCTGATTTTAGAAATATAAGATTTCCTTTAAAATAGTAAGATTTATTTAAACATATTTATTCTCACAAATAAGTAGTTCCTGTGCAAAAATTTTGTTCCTCTGTATCCAGGAAGATGTTAGATCTCAGACCACTGACCCCATTCAGGCCTTCTGTGTTGCAGCTTGGTGTTACTCTCATGAACATTGTTTGGGATTCACACTACTTGCTGGGAACACACATTTACTTCTCCATTTAGAACTATACATACTGATTATTTTGGTAAAAAACATTTATCTGTTGCCAATTCTTAAAATGGTAATTTTATATAGAGAAATATCATGATGACTTACATACAGTGAACTGATGAAATAAATCTAGAAATGATGGATCACATAAAAACATTTTTCTTCACCTCCATCAGGGTTAAATTTATCTGGAAGCCTTGCTTCATATCCACTATCATGTATTTGAGATTGACCAAGCGATCTCGGGTTATGTCCACACAGGTATAAAGAAATGGAAAACTGAAATGATATCAATGTTTTTGTAATACTCTAACACTCAAGGAAAGCATAGATTTAGCATTGTGGTCTATAATATTTCACCATATTGTGTGAATTCCTCAGATACATATTAAATCCCATCTGTTCTCATGTACATTTGACCCACATTTCAAGCTCAAAGATTTGATTAATCAATCATTTATAGCGACCTTTGGAATATTATTCTATAAAATTCTAAGAGGAGAAAACATTTAATATCTGAACTCTCTAATTGTTTAAAACTAGACCACTTCATCTTTCAGTTTACAGACATCAGGGAGCAGTCCATATCCCTGTGGCGAGCCCCCCCCCACAGCAACAGCAAAAACTTCCTACTTAAGGAAGATCAATCACCATACACTTTTTTCTTTTATGCATCCAATTTACAACTCATTTTTAATATAGTTTAAAAGTACATAAGCAAATCCTTTATGAAATTTTTATTAACATTGTAATATCTCAAGTTTAATTTTGGTAGTAAATATCATCTGGTGCAAACTTTGAGGCAAAAAAATGGAAAGAAAAATGAATTTAAGTATGTTTTTGATTTATACGATAGTTTGATTTTTGGGGGTGAATGACCTCCATGTATATAACAAATCTAAAATAGTTTGGTTTTCAAACGACTTTTAGAGGTTATTTTTAAATCGTTTTTTAATAGACATTACATTTTAGGAATCCTACCAAAGTTAAAAATTTTATTTTTGAAACATTTCACAGAGTTATTGGTACATCAGTGGATTTAATTGGCCTAGTCTATTAATTTGTATTTTTGAAAAGCCCCAAATTAATTGTAAAGTCCAAAGATTCAAAATGATTATTTTACCTTTGAAGACATGTTTAGACATTAATATTAATGTTTAGAATTCATTAGACAGAAGGGAAAAACAGGTTCAAAGTCAAGACTCTGACATCATACAGACTTTGGGTTTTAATTTCTTTGCTGCATCTTCAAAGCTGGCTAATCTGGGTAGAATAACTTACTCTCTCTACATCTCAATTTCCTTATTTGTAAAAGTTTGAAAATAGTCTCTATGGAGTTATTGTAAGAGTAAGTGTTATAGTACAACTAAAGAGCACAGTAGAGTACTTAGTAATCACACAGTAAATATTGTTTTTTATTAGCATTGTTTTCTGGACTAAGACTGAGTTGGTAAGGGTTGATGGAAGATGGATTAGTGCTCCTTAAAGGTATCCAGAGACCCAAATCTAAATGAGGGCTTCCCAGAAATCACACCCGAGGGCACTCTGCTATTACCTTGAGGTGTATAGTAATGGTTCCCAAATTTTGTAGGTAAACCAAAGCAGCGATGACTGCATAGGTTGCTTTTTCTGACTTACAATTCTTACACCTCAGAAGTTTACTAGAATTAAACAGTGATATCAGTTCAAGTTTTTAACCATGAGTCAACTCCAAAAACATGATAAAATATATTCTCATGTAAGATTCACAAGGATAATGACTATAAGTATTGATAAAGTACTAATCAAGTTACTAGAGCTGTGTAACCTGTTTGTAAGTGTAGGACAATGATACTTTTGGGGGGTCCCTTTTTATCTCTCCCTTTTGTGTTACAAATACATATATGTAAGTGAAAACTTCTGAATGGCTTTGAACAAAACAATAAAATACAGTCATTCCAGCTCAGTGTCAGAGTTATAGTCTTTGAAATGCATTGCTTGCAATTTCATCCTCGTGTGAACGTCACAGAGTGCACTTAACACAAACGTAGGTGATGTAATCTACTACACAACTGGGCTATGTGGTATAGCCTATTGCTCTTAGGCTACAACCTGTATAGCACATTACTGTAACTCAACAGTGTGGGCTACTATAACACAATGGTATTTTGTATATGACATATCTAAACCTAGAAAAGGTACAGTAAATATATGGTATGAAAGACATAATGGTATACCTGTGTAGGGTACCTACCATGAATGGAGCTTGCAGGAATGGAAGTAGCTCTGGGTGAATCCTTGAGTGAGTGGGGAGTGAATGTGAAGGCCTAGGCCATTACTGTACACTATAGTAGACTTTTTAAACACTGTCACACAAACACTGCCCCTGCTGCCTTCGAACAGGGCCAGATATAGAACATCAAAGCTGTTAATGCTGCTACAGGGACAGACATAGGCTGGATTGATTGGAAATATCAGGGAGAAACTGGCTGGCAGGGGTGTAGGTCACCATAATAGTGACTGTCACGAAGGAGTGAAAGGTGGCTTGAGCATCAGTAGGAATGACAAATCAAGATGGAATGGTAAAGGAACATAGGGCATTGTCATGGCAATGTGGTTTTTGTGGTTGCATGGTGAAGCAGTGGTCAGATTAGGAAACTTATGGTATTCATTGACAAAAAGGAGGTGCTTAACATAGAGAGGGTGTAGAACCAGGAACTTAACACTTTGACATTGGAAATTTGTTTTTGGTTCCATTGACCCTGTCTGGTACAAAGCGTTCTTGCTGGGATTGTATTGATGGAAAATAAAACTTAGCTATGCTTATCGTTATAACCAGAAATTATATCTGAAGTACAGTGACAGGTTGGCTCTACACTACCACAGAAAGCTTTTACTTAAAGTGTTGGTGGCACTTAATTCTTGCTCAGGTAGCTCCTATGGACCTGTGACCTATACAGGACCATAGGTACCCAACAAAGAATTTACAGCAAAGTACTCTTTAGACCACCGTATTAGGTCTGGGAGCGTGTGGCTCCCTGAGTACAAAGCACTGTGAGGGCAAGCTCCCAGTTAAAATAGGTCAATGGCTGACTCATTGGGATTCAAAATTGAGGTGCTGTGAGTAAGAAGAAATCTGTTGCCAAGCCCCAGAGATACAGTTCCTGTAAGAGAAAAAAAAAATCCACTTGAACCACATGTCCTTTCATTTCTTACAGGAAATTCAGCTGCATTATAATCTCAAGGGGCCACTGTTGTGTATGTGGTCTGTCATTGACCAGATGTGGTTAAGCACCACATGACTATAATAAAAAATGTTATTATTGCTATTAAATGACTTTATGAAAAAGACTCAAAACAAACAGATAGAGTAGGAATTGTGGTATTATATATGTGAATTTGAAAGAAATGATTTCTCAAGGATCTACTAGCTAAAGAATTTTACTTTTCTTAGTTTTATATCCAAGAAAACTAAGAATTTACAAGATAGGTGCATTTGAAGCTCATTCGACCATTATGTGTTTTAGTAATCCAATCTGCAAAGCTTTTAATTTCTCACTGTGTTTGGAAGCTGCTTCTGCCAAGCATCAGAGATCCAGCAGGGTGGCGTCCACTTCTTGGCATCTAGTAAAGAATGTTTTAATGAGCGAACTCTCACAGCATGCTCAGGCTGAATCATTAGCACTATGTAAAAACCGTATGATTTACTTAATGTACTTTCCATGCTGCATATTTTGTTAGTTTTACATGGTAGCACGCAATGGCTGCCTCAAATCATGTCACCTAAAATCTTGTTGGTTTCTGTACCTTACTGAGTTAGGGTATTTTAAAAATAAATTGTTAAACACCTTTGAATGTTCAATGTAGTATTCAAACATTTTACCATGCAGTAAAGTTAGTTATGTGGAGTATTTACATTTTAATTTAAATGCATAATGATAAATGGAAATGAATGAGATGTCTGTGCGGTTGATTTCAATGAAACTTGATGTGGAAGGATTGCTAGAGTCATATTGCTTAATATTGTAGAGAAGGGATCTAAAACAACTATACTGCTTCATCAGATCAAATTTCATTCTGCTATTACCTATGCTACATGCATTGTTCCCATTGCGCTCATGGTGCCTGGTAGAGAGAAGTATCTGAAATACGTGTATATCAGAAGCTCTTTTGCCTGAAATCACCCAAGGATGCTTTCACAGAATATTATGTGGAAAGTGATCAGCATATCAACCCCTTTATTGAGCTCCCTCTCCAAAAAGCTTTGCGAATGAGTTTCAGGTGTTAATGATTAATACTATTTTTCCCTGATTCACTTACACATTTCATTAAAATGTAACCTGAAAATAAAATTGAAATCTATGCATATGAAATTCATGACATTGAAGTTGAATGAAAAACTCATTTATTCTTTTCTTTAAATTTTAGGTAATAAAAACTAATAGTGCTAATTTCACGTTTGAGTTTAAGAATACCCACCATATTTCATTGGTGTGTCAATTTATTTGCTATTAAAATTACATATATGGGATTTATGGTTATAAGTATTGGTATGAAGGAAAATCTCTGTTGACTGTAAAAATACTCTAGTAATTATTGATAAAAAGAAAATGGACCTAGGGAATGTTAGTTAAGATTTTTTATTTGTATTTTGACTTTGTTCATATGCATATATGTATATACATTATAATATATAATTTTAACATAGAAAGAATACCTACAATTACATTGGGACAAGACCGAAACCTAAGAATAATAACAGAGGAAACATTTGGGAACAAGCTGTCCATAAAAAAAAAAAAAAAAACACATTAAAATTACTCAAAGAATAAAGCTATGCTCATTTCTTCATATAATACAAAAAATGAAAAATAAACTCTACTCAAATGCCATTTTAATATACATATATAAATTGATTAATCTGAGATGATAATATCTTATCTTCTAATCTATCTAATCTAATATATATATGATTAGAGTTCTTAAGAAAGAAAAAACACCTATCTGTCTCTTTATATATAGATTAGAAAATAACACAAATATATGAAAATAACTCACATTGTTACCCAGTCTACAGGAAAACAAAGAAATGTATATATTGCTTGTTTCAACATAGGCACCATGGGAAATATAACCACTATGAAAACTAGTTTGTCAGTATTGAACATAATTATAAGCATACCTATTCTTTGACCCTAAGATCATATACATATATATTTTTATTCTAATATATGTATGTGTGTGTACATACATACATACATACATACATAAAAGATTTAGCCTGTGGAGACATTTTATATATGAGTGCAATGACATATGCTTAGAAGATATTCATTTTAGCATTATTTAAAAAGTAACAGATTGGAAACAACCTGTATATGTATCACTAGGGGACTATTTAAATACATTAGAGTACAGTAGTTAGAAACATAACTATTTGGGTGGTCATGGAAAGGCCTCTAGGCTTTATTAGAGAGTGAAGAAGAATGAATATACACAAGCACTTGCTATGTTTATGGAGTAGCTGGGTATAAACAGGGACGAACAGCAGTGATGTGGGGTGACAAGTGGGTAGCTGTGAGAACGAAACTCTTTGATATGCATTCTTTTGTGCCTTTTGATCTGGGAACCATGTGACAGTACTATCTGTGTGAACAGTTATGAAATTAAAATTTAAAAATAGAAATGAGATCATTAAATTAGGTGAGGTATTCCTCCTCTCAGGTAATTGCTCTCTGTGGACATAAAATCAACATTGATACCTATACAAAATGATTTCTTTATAAGTCATACATGGAACGTGTATTAAGGCACCAAAATACTAATAAGTATCAATAGATTTAAAATGATTGAAGTGTATAGTTATTAGGATTGATATGCTGAAATTTCACATCTCTTTGTCTTTGTATTTTGTTCATTGTGCCTAAAATTTCCTTCTCCTGTGTCTCCTGTTTTGTTTTGGAGAGGCACTATTAATTTTCAAAGGTCAGGTTTAAATATTGCTTTTAAAATTTCAAGCAAACACTGTAAACAATTAGCTTCTTGCTTTCTACTTTCCCAAGGCCTCTGAATATACATATATCTATATAAAATTTTATATACATATATAATTGTGTTTTTCTTCTACTTTCCTCTCTGATACTATAAACTGCTTGAGAGCAGGGATTGTATCTTGCTCATTTTGTATTCTCAGTATTAGGCAATGTTTGGCACATAGTAGGAGACCAATAAATGTTTTTGAAATAATTGAACAATAAATAAAATACATAAGGTAAGGTTGCATGGATATAAACTAATTTAAAGAAAAATATAAGAATATAAAAGAAAATGGCTCTTTGCACTATAACTATTCTTGATATTTATGACTAGTGTGATGTGCAAAGGGGTGTAAAGAAGTGCTATTAAAGGAGCATGGCAGCAACAATAATTTTAAACGGTGCGCTCAGACCTTTATGCTATTCCAGTTTTGCAGGTCAGTTACCTGAGGTGAGTAAAGGTTATGTAATCTTTGCTGGACAAGACAATTCAAAAATTGAAGAATTAGGGTCTGAAGGCAGTCTGTGTTTCCTCAAAGTTGTACAGTCCGTGCTATGATTCACAGACACCCAAACCACGATGATGAAAATGACTAAAGAAGAATCTATCCTCCAGAACCTACCTGCAGATCAGGAACCCTTGGGGCCGTGAGGACAAAATACAGATGACTGCTTGGTGCCACACCTTTCAGTGACTCTCAGCTGTGGGTGTTCAGTCTGCTCAGTATTCATGTTGGATGTAGGAGATGACAAGAGGAAACCAAAAACCGTAACTTTTTCAAAATATCTTTCTTGAGAGAATGAAACACTATCAAGTTTTCAATAAGGGTTTGTGGACATTCCTAATATTAGTCTTTTTAAGATAGTACATTTATCTGGCAACTAAATATGCTTTGGATTTGCCTCTATCAAAGACTATGTTGGTGAGTTCTTAAAATTTTACCTCCCAGTTTTTTATTTAATCTGAGTGTTCTGAGTGTTAAATAAAGAATTCCGATTTAGACATCAATCCCCATATTACTTATTTTTCTTTATTTCTAGCACATTTTTCTTAGTAATAGACATTTATTCTGACTGGAATATTTTGCCTGGGAGAGACAGTCCACCGCCCAGGACACAGATAAAGGAAATCACCCAGGACACAGGACACAAGATCCTACATCCAGTTAAATTTTTCACTCCTCGCTTAATTGGCTTATATGTATGCGAGCTTTTGTTTGCATACCTATTACATATCAGTGGAAATGCCATTACTTGTTGTTCAAAAGCAAAAATAATAAGAAAAAATAAAAACTCAAGAAATTAGGCTCAAACTTGCTTAGAAAAAACAATTTGTTTATTCTGTTCAATTAAGCTGATGTATGTGTTGTCTGTGATTATTCTATGTTATATAAAATTAGCAAAGTTATTCTCTGCCTTAAATTATAGGAATTATGTGGAAGTTCTTGATATTTATTAAATTGTTATAATGGAAGATGATATCTATAGACTTATGTTTATTTTTACACATGACTGACATTTACAACTTTTTTGATGCTTGACATATGTTTACTCTAAAAAGGTCATGACTCTACTTTAAAACTCATGATTCTACTTTGACCTTGAGATGCTAAGATATAAATTGTTCAGATAAAGACCATTTAGACATATTAAAATAGATCACTCAAGGTTTTATGTGATAGAGACAACACATTCTGTATTCTCAACAGTTCATATCTTACTGAAAATTATTCTTTGGTCATATGAATCCAACAGAAGTAAAGGAAAGAGAAGAAAAATAGTTTTTCTATTTCACAGTCTTAATGTTTTTTTCTTAAAAACCTAGTCACAGATCATGAACTAGTGAAACCTCAGTGTGTCACATCCAATGACAAGTTGAGCAGAAAAGGACAAACTTATGAGGGATGCAGAGTAGGAATAATTTATATTTTGTAGTGCAGTTCTTTGAAGGAGCTCAAGGCAAGTGATGAAAAAGATGATACTATATATGAAATATTTTTCTCAGAGACCATATCTAAGAATAAAGAATACAAAATATTTTCTGGCACATTATGTTGTTTGCTAAGGAATCTTTATGGGCCATTTGTTCATCTGTGATCTGATCCTGACCTGATGTAGTGATAGGCAAAATTTGTACATTTCTCTGTTGATTCAATATTTACTCATTTATCAAGGCTTGTTTCAACTCCTTCTTCTGTGAATTTCTCTTGAAATGCTTCAACTGAAATTGCTGCTCTCTTGGAAGACCTGTTAGTCTTTTAGTTAGCTAAAACCTCACGTGTTAGCCTGACCTGACAATCACTTTGACACCTTGACATCAAATCAGCCCTTTATTGAAGGAAAACCGCAGTTAAGCAGCTTTTGTGATTGTTATTTTGTTTGGGGACTTTCAAAAGATATAGAATTGTCCTTTCTTGCTGGAATGGCATATACTTTAAATGTGATCATGATGATTAGATATATGTACCAACATGACTTGGTCATGTGGTGCCCAGATATGTAAACATTCTGAGTTTATCTGTGAGAGCGTTTCTTGATGAGATTAACACTTGAATTGATAGGCTAAGTAAAGTCTTTCCCTAACAGAGGGCTTCATCCAATTCAGTGAAGGCCTGAAGAGAACAAAAAAGGGTGAACAAGAGAGATTTTTCTCTTTCTTTCTGATGGTCTGGAGCTGAGACATTGGTCTCCTGGTTCTCCTGGTCTCCTGGTCTCCTGGTCTCCTGGTCTCCTGGTCTCCTGAGACTTTCAGACTCAGAGTGGGACTTACATCCTTGGCCTTCCTGGTTATGGGCCTTCAGACTGCAGATCTTGGGACTTCTCAGACTCCATAATCATATGAGCCAGTTTCTTACAGTAAATCTCTTTATATGTAGTTTATTGGTTCTATGTCTCTGAGAACACTGACCAATAATAGTGATCTGTGGAGAATGACCTCTTGGAAGCATATGTTCTGAGAGAGCTGGAGGAAGGGAGGAAAGAAGGAAGGAACTAACACTCATTGCCATTTTAAGATGTTTCATAAAATTTCTGATATGGACTTCATTTAATATATCAGTCGAATCTTTCAATGCATGTGTTGAACTCCAAGGAATTATGGGGAAAATCACTGTGGTCCAGATGTTCAATGGCAACTAAATTGGGTGGTGCTGATTCAAATGTATTATCTAAAAGGAAAGAAAAGACTTATTTTTTGCATCCTCTTTGCAACTCTAATTGATTTCTTCCCCTTTTTTGCCTTATGTTTTCTGTAGAAAGAATAAATAAGGGAAATACATAAATATTAATTCATAGCTCTCCATATCATAGGAAATAAGCAGAGTATCAGGGGTCATCTCTGGAAGGAGGGACATACACATTAAGTTTGACAAAGGCCTAGATATTAGATGTTTTCAGTCATGATACGTTTTGAAATCAAACTAGCCAAAAGAGCGACCATGTCTGCCAGTGTGCTCAGCAAGTCACTGAGACCTGACACCAGGCTTTGCAGCAAGGAGAGATTGGCCGTGTTACCGAAGGTGTTGCCACCCAGGAGAATGGGAAAGCTAGTGCTAATGCCCCAATGGCATATAGACACAAGGTTTTATAGAGCAAAAATCATGGGTAATCATGAGTAAGGGTTTTGTGGGTCTCGGGTCTCACTGATTGGTCCTTGACCACTTATGCGGTTAATTTCCCTCTAGTGGAATGTTTCCATACTGGTGTCACCTTGTCTGGTTTCAGCAGGATGGTAGTGGGGTGATCATTCATTTTGTGGGCTAAAGAACATCTTAACCATGCCTGCCAATAGGTCACCTTGGTGTGCAGGAGTGGGAGCTATATATCCTGTGACGTACTCATTGTGTGCTTACTCTGCTGTCTTGGTTACTTGTTCTTCCGGCAGTCTAAGTAGTCTGGTCCTGGGCTGGGTACTTCTACAGTGGTTAGCAGGGAGCCACGTGACTTCCTTCTAGTGTCTGTTAGTTTAAACAATTTACAAATTTTTGCATTAAGGATATTTTTCTGAGGGCATTGACTCTCCAGTTTCAGTTTCCTTGTTCACAGTTAACAATGTTAACTTATAACTTACTTATTTTATAGGTGCCAATTCTTATTCTAAACATTTGTTACTAAGATCAATAGTATTAAAAGTAGATTTTCATACCCTTAGAGTCCTCAATGTCTTCGCCAATGCGTGGAGAGTTTTAAGAGATGAGAATGTCTTCAATCTTACTCTAATGCTGGTGGATCTGTCCCAGAAGCTAGGAACTTGTGAGGGAAGGCTCAATGTTTTTCCTTTCTGCTTTTTCATAATCTCTCTTCTTCTTTGAAAAACAAAGACATGAATCTAACTCTCTTGAAAGTTATTACAGTGCATAGTCTCCTGAGAGTACACTGAATGTAAGAGATACTTTTACCATCTCTTTAATCAAGCCACCCAAACTATCTTATCTATGTCTTTAAGATGTGCATTGGTATTGATTTTTCATAATTGTTTAAATTAAAGTTTTTAATTTTGTCACTTTGATTAGATGTGTGTTACTTATTAGTCATGTGCCACTTAATGACAGAGGTGCCAGTAATTTCTTTGAAATGTGTTGTTACATGATTTTGTTATGTGAACATCATGGAGTGTATTTGCACAAACCTAGATGGTATAGCCTATAATATAATCATATGTCTATACTTTTAGACAACTGGCAACACAGTAGCTTTGTTTATATGAGCATAATCACACACACATAAGTAATGCCTTGCACTGAGGTGTCACTATGAAACTGGAAAATCCGGTGTTTGTGCCTCCTGTCACTATCAGAACCAATAGCAGAGACAGGGATTGAATCTTTGTGGGTGCTATATTCAGATGTCCAGTGATCTGAAAAGATGGTGGGTTATATACTCTAACAGACCATCTTACATTTGCTTTCGAGCCATATTTTTCATAAGGAAGGAAAAGTGTAGATAAGGGATTTGGAATTGAAGGGTAAAAAAAAGTATAGGTAAGGGATTTGGAACTCAGGAAAGGGGTTAATCAGGTAAAAACTGCAGTCCAGCAATTTCTCTAACATCCTTTCATCCATTGACCAGTGATTTTTCTATCTGTATCTTATGTCCTGTGTCCTGGTGATTTCCTTTATCTGTGTCCTGGGCGGTGGACTGTCTCTCCCAGGAACACTTCGATCGCTTATGGTCTCTTCTGGAGCACAAAGGTTGAATTGCTTGTGGTCTCCTGGAATCAGGGCAGGTCATATCTTCACTTCCTAAAACAATAGTTTTTTTACATGCATTAAATAGTAGGTTTATTGACTAGTACCTAAAACTAAACTTTTCCAGTTCTTGAGTTCCCCCAACAACTAGGCAATATAAATTTTTCAGCTCCGTTAAAATGTTGTAAGGCTATTGGCATATATGCAGATCATTGTTGACCAGAATGACATTATGTGGTATGTGACTGTAATTGTGTGCTAGTATTAACTGTAAGAATAACTCAAGATAAATAGCATATTTTAACCTAAAGAAATTTGAATTTTTATTCCATGAGTTACAGTGATCAATAAAGTTTTTGAAGCAAAGAAATACATTGTTAGGGTAAAATTTTGTGAAATATTGGAATGTACACATAAGCTAAGAACATATATAATGAAATTTCAGACTAATAAAAAGACAACTGGTTTATATTTGTTACGGAATAGGTAATTGACTGTAGGTATCAAATCATGATGGTATTTGTGGTTAAATCTCTATTGGATGTCTTTGAGAGGAATGTTCATCTTTCATTCAATTTTTGCTTACTAACAAGAACTGTTCACTAAAAGGAGCCAGGATGCCTTGGAATAATGGATGGCTTTAGGTCAGAGAAAGGAAATATACAAAATAATACTGGGGTTGCTTTTTTCACATGACAGAAAGCAAGTAAGCTATAAAAAAGCAAACGAACAAAACAGAGGAGAAACTTAATGGGTCAGGTCAAAAAGAAATGGCTTCAAATGGCCAAAGATGAGAGGATAAAACAAGAATAGGGAATACAGTTAATTTAAGAATATTAAATAATATTAAATTGTCTAAAATGGTATGAAAGAGAGAGAGAAGGAAGAAAGAAGAAGGGGAGAGAAAGAAAGAGAGAGAGTGAGAAAGAGAATCAACAGAAAGTCCCAAATACAACTCTTTAGCTTCTGTTAAAACTAACTGGGATGCTGAGAACTTACTTTGGCATTTGAATATATAAAAGAAATTATTAAACATCAATTCTGCATTTCTTGCACAAACCACATTTTAGCTTAATCTAATAGTCATAATTGTTAAGGGACATTCCTCTTTACAGAACAATTCAAGCAAATAAATATGAATGGAATTCTATAATGATAAAAATACTGTTTTACAGCTTCTAATTGATTCTTTAAAGATAATAATCATCAGTGGGTGCAACTGTAAAAGGAATGAATGAGAGCAGACTTTATGATGCAGGGCACTGACTCACCAGTTGAATTCACTCAAATCTTTGTGTGCCTAAAAAATGGTTCAATTATTTTTTGTCCTAATAATAATATGCAATGGAAAGCCCCTGACAGACCCTTTGAGACATTGTTGTCAAAATACTTTTACTGTTACTGAAAACTAAACTTTTAGCCTAGAAAATGGTTCATTTTATGAAAAATATAGGGGATAAAATAACGAACTAAATAATACTGCAAAGAAGCAAAGTGACAAATTCAGAATGTGGCTCAGCATTCTGGTGGGTAACTGGTTCTGATTCTGTAAAGAATGATAGACACACACACACAAATCTAAAATGAAAGAGGGACATCTATGATTTAAAAACATTAAGTGCTATAACACCAGATGGGTTATATATCAGGTGAAACTGTTTTGAATAAAATAACTTTAAAGAAATTTTTTTGAGAGAAATGAAAAAACTTTGACTATGAACTGCTTTAGACGATAGTAAGGACTTACCATTATGTTTTTAGGTATGATGGTGGTTATAACAGAAAGTGCCTAGTATTCAGAAATGCATATGAAATATGAGAGAAAATGACATGACTTGTTTACAATACCACAAAAAGGAGAAATAATAAAACAGGATGAAGGAAGCAAAATTCAAGTAATTGTTAAATTTGGATAATGGACAGAGTATTATTGTACTGTTCTCTTCAGTGTAGCATAATTAATAAAATTTTAATTTTAAGGCTCAATTTGTACAGTATTGAAGAAATATATAATTTGTAATTAATTAAATATATGATAAAATTTGAATTTCAATATAATGTGTAAAAATTATATCATTTTTCAAAGTTATTTTATAGAGTATGCAAAATTTTGAAGAATAAGGCCAAAGTATACCACCTAACCTATTGAACAATACAGATGGCCTGATCTTGAATTTAATTTGGCATCTATAACCTATTTCGATACTATAACCATAAAAACAGTTAATATGACTGCAAAAATTCTAGGGTTAGGTATTTATTTATTTACTTACATATTACTTAATTGATTGATGATCTGATATGCAGAGTTTTGCTCCTGGGGCCTAAGTGGAAATTCCTTATCTGACATCTTTCTCAGAACAGATGTCCTCTATTGATTGTTCCCATATCTTTTCGCAGCAGAACCTGGGACATATTTTAACCCTGTTTCAGTTTCCTATGTGAACTTGAACTTAAATTTGTAAATTTCTTGCTTCCTACTGTGTGATATGTAAATCATATTCAATCACTTTCAAATGGAAATCAGGATTGTGGGTTGTCAATTTAGTTATAAAATATCCCGTTTTCTACCAGAGCAAAGACTATTTCTAAATATGGCATACATTTAAACAAATTTCATGATAAAACACTCTACTTATAAGAGCAGGCGGTGAGGGACAAATACCATATCATCTCACCTTTAAGTGGAACCTAATCAACAAAACAAACAAGCAAGCAAAATATAATCAGAGACATTGAAATTAAGAGCAACCTGACAGTAACCAGAGGGAAGGTGGGAGGGGACAGTGGGGAGAAGGGTTTTCAGGAACAACTATAAAGGACACATGGACAAAACCAAGGGAAGGGTGGAAGCAGAGAAGGGAGGTGGGGATGGCTGGGGTAAGGGGGGAAGAGTGGGGGATAAATGCAGACAATTGTACTTGAACAACAATAAAATTATTTTTTTTAAAAAAAAGAGCTTTCCTTTAGGTAGAATATTTTTTCAATTTATTTTTTTAAATTACAGTTTATATTCAATGTAATTTTGTATTAGTTTCTGGTGTACAGCATAGTATTTAGACAGTCATTTACCATACAAAGTGGTCTCTCCAATAGTTTAAGTACCCACCCTGGCACCATACATAGTCATTACAACATTATTGACTGTATCCTCTATGCTGTACTCACATCCCTGTTACTATTCTATAATACTAATTTGTATTTCTTTATCCCTTTACATTTTTAGCCAATTCCTCAGTCCCTTTCTTCTCTGGCAACTGTCAGTCTGTTCTCTGTCTCTATGAATCTGTTTCAATTTTGTTTATTTATATTTTGCTTTTCAAATTCCATGTATCAGTGAAATCATATGATATTTGCTTTTCTCTTACTGATTTGTTTTCCTTAGCATGATATCCTCTAAGTCCATCTCTGCTGTAAAAATGGTAAGATTTCATTCTTTTTTATGGCCAAGTAGCTTTCCAGTGTGCATATGTGCCACAGCTTTTTTATCTGCTTGCCTATTGGTGGACACTTGTTTTGCATCCATATCTTGGTAAATAATGCTGCAATGAACATAGGGGTGCATATATCCCTTTCAAATAGTGTTTTGCATTTCTTTATATATCTATAACCAGAAGTGGAATTGCTGGGTCATAAAACAGTTCCATTTTTAATTTTTTGAGAAACCTCCATAATGTTTTTCATAGTGGATGCACTGATCTGCATTTCTAGCATTAGCGCATTTGGGTTCCATTTTCTCCACATCTTTGTCAACACTTGATATTTGTTGATTTATTCATGATAGCCATTCTGACAGGAGAGAAGTGATATCTCATTATGGTTTTAATTTTCATCTTTCTAGTGACATTGAGCATCTTTCCATGTTTATTGGCCATCTGTATGTCCTCTTTGGAGATATGCCTATTCAGATTCTTTGCCTATTTTTTAAAGTAGATTGTAAAGAACTGTAAAACATAGTTAATTTTATTGGATTCATTTATGTGTATATATGCATATATACACACAGTGTCACTATATACATATAGACACAAATACATTTAGTCGACTATCCAATTAGTTTAAGAAAGGTTTTTCCTTTATCTTATTTTACTGAATATTCAAATCAATGGCAATACATAAAGCTTTTCACCTATTAATTATAATATCTATAAATTACTATTAACACCTTCTTACACCATCTACAAGAATAAATTCAAGATGAACTAAAGATTTAAATGTAAGACTTGAAACCATAAAACTTCTAAAAAGAAGCATAGGCAGTATAATCTCTGATATTTCTCTTAGCAATATTTTTTATGCTATATCTCCTCAGGAAAAAGAAACAAAAGAAAAATTAACAAATGAGGCTATATCAAAATGAACATTTTTTTGCACAGCAAAGGAAATCATCAACAAAATGAAAAGACAACCTACTGAATGGGGGGAAATATTCACCAATGATACACCTGATAAGGGATTAATATCTAAAATTTGTAAAGAACTCACAAAACTCAACACCAAAAAACCCAAAAATTCAATTAAGTACCTGTTTTTAAGCAAGTGTTATGTATGAGATTATGACAACTTTTTTATTGGCCAGCAGATGGCATGATTTAGTGCTAAATTACAGCATCAAAATACAAGTTTCAGGTTGTATTGCAATGAAATACCATTTCTTGGGCAGCAAATGCTAATAAATCGGGGCATTACAGACCCAAATTCTAAGGCAAAACTATTGAGAGTGAAGTGGATTTTGCATTTGCAGTTATAACACTCAGACATTACCATAAATCTCTTACTTGAATAGGACACAGCTGCTTCTGTATTAAGTCATTTTAGTGGCATGAAAGGAAAATTCAGTGAAAGATGTGTGTGCCATTATTTCACACTGAAATTGTTTTTCATTGTACACTTTTAAAAGGATTTGCAACTTGAGGAATATGTTACGGTGAACATGGACTGTGGAGTGCTGGTGTGTTTGTTTTCTATTATATTGAAGGAAAAAGCCATGGGATAAAGCAGTTAGGAGGGGAGGGTGGGCCCAGCAGCACACTGACTTCACACTAGTGGTTGGACAGAATCAGTCCTCAGGACTTGCATTTCACAACATGCAATCTTCAGAGAGCAAAGTGTAAACAAATCCTCAGAAACAGCGAGAGCGGGAGGGAAAAGGTTATGTTGCTGCTTCTATAGAGCCCTCTCTACTTGTGTTCATGTCAGATCCATGCACCGCTTGCGTGGGGAGAGTCAAAATTAAGGTGTTGGAGTGCCCAAGGCCATGTAGGGACTGTTAGACTGAGAGGGCCCTAGTGAGCTTCAGAGAAACAGCAGACAATTTCTCATAAGAGCCTTTCATCTCCAGAAACTGTACAGCTGAGTCTAGGTTTAGATAAAGTCATTAAGAGGGGGTTACAAAAGACCTTGAGCAGAGACAGCATAAAAATCAGGCTTATCTGCAGGTAAAATATGATGTTTCTTCACAATGTGAATCAAAGATTTTAAAATGGGCTCTCATCCCAAAATGTCCTTTTCTTCACACCCCTTATCCTTTAAATTTTTATTTTTAAATAGTCTACTCTGGGGATATTTTAAAGATTGTCCTGTTCTTTTTTAATCTCTTCCTTCAACCTTTAACTTTCCCCTTTCTTCACAAATAGTATTGTAGAGATGTTTATGTTTCCTCTCCCCCAATGTTATACGTACTTTCTCGCTTCCCACTTTTCCATTCAAAGGTAGATGTGCCAATGTGAATCTTTAGATGGAGACCGACTCTGCCTTGCAGTTATTTTCAAAAGGATGTTATTCCGTGAACTTTCTTTTTTCCCTCCTATTTCTTGAAATTCTCCTCTCTACTGACATTTTTTCCCGGGATATAAAATAAGCAAATCTTATCTTAAAACAATACTCTCCCTTGATTTCCATAGCCCTGTAGCTTGTACCTTGTGCTCCTTTAGCTCAGAAATAAGATTAGGGATTATGAAAAAGTTCACCAGTTCTCCATTTTACTCACGGAAATTGTGCCTCCCCTATTTTGTTCCTGAAGCTCACTAAAGTTTATAATGTTATAAGTAATAAAAATTTATAAGATCTCACATCTCCTGTATTTTGGACACACATTTGTTCATGATAACCACAACCCGAAGTCACAGCTGACAGAACAGAGATAGACAGGCACCTGGCTCGTGCTTTCTTAATCCGAATCCCTCCTGGCAGAGGAGTGACCTAGAGAGAATCAGGCAATATATGTACCTGAGCCCATGACAGGTAAACTCAGGACTCGTTAAATGCCAGGTTTAGCTGTGCATACTGCAAATAGAAGAGGTCCATTTGCATGGCTATAACAGAAATCTAGAGAGGAGTAGAGAGTAGCAGGGGAGGCAGTGTACTACAGATTAGCTGAGGTCCCAGTGGCTATTCTGTTCTTAACCTAGAGTTCTTATCACTGACTGGCTCAATTTTTGACCTGAATTTCACAAGGTGTACCTATATCATTATTCTTTCTCTTAATCTTTCAAGTTGGTTTCTAATACTTGTAACTAAAGAGACTTGCTAAGGAGATTATTATTCTGTTTCCCATTATATGATGGTTTGACCTATATATTTTTATGCCAAATTTAAGTTTAAATTACTTTTTTTTTGGAACTTGATACATTCATTTTCTGGGAGCTAACAATTCAAGTTCATTACATAAGATAGAAAAAAACTAGAAGAATTAAATTGAGAAGAATATGTTTTACTTTTTATTGTGAAAGCAATTTTTCATAATGAGGATTGATATGAAAACTAAGAAAACTATAATCTAATTTATTATGTTATGGAATACTTTGTGAATTATATACTGGGATTTATAGCCACTGCTTTATTTGTTTATCAGTTGCAACAGAAACATTAGTATTTGTTGAATTAGATGTTTACTATAACTCTAGCTCCAAACCTTGCCTGATGTATCTACTCAATCCTATAATCAATAATACATACTGATTTGCATGCACCTTTAGCAAGATCAAAAACCATTAGTAAAATTAAAAGCTATATGTAAAGGCAAAATAAAAAAGCTACTTAGTTACCACTGAATTGCCATTCTGGTAGAAAATAGCAGCCAATATAATACAGACATGCTGTTCAACAACTTAGAAGCAAACAGACCGACCAAAGAGCTAGTCTGGTTATAAAAATCATGATATTTAGGTAGAATGGAAGTAATGTTTGAGATGGGACATTTGGCTGCATACTTTCAGAACACTATGAAACTGAGTAATGATAGTATTCTCATAGACATAATAGCAAATAATTTCTGTTGAGAGTCCTTTTGACTCAGAAGTGATAGATATTCGTGGTGGATGTACGAATACAGAGAGGGCAATATTCCGTAGTCAGTATAATAGGGAAGACAGCCAGATACCTTTTTCATTCAATAAGAATGTTACAATATTTTAAAAATATTAAGGCATAACCAATCTTGTGTTGTGTTTTTTGTTTTTGCATGTATCTTTTTATCTTAACATTTATCTTTTTCAAAAATCATCTGCTATCTTTTTTCTTTATTTCCTCTTGTCCTACAATCCTTTATTTCAACAAAATTTTCTATTTTATCAGCATAGCTATTTTTAGCCAGTTCTTATGTATCCAATTAACTTAACTCATACCACGATGTAGATAGACTACTAGTCACAAGGAGTTTCTAGCCCTGGCTGGCTAGCGGAATTGCTTAGAGTACCATCCTGATATGCCAAGGTTGTGTGTTTGATCCCTGGTCGGTGAATCACATACAAGAATCACATAAATAAGTGGAACAACAAATTGGCGTTTCTCTCTCTCTCTCTCTCTAAAAACCAATTTTAAAAAGTTTCTCTCTTTATTTGTACCTTCAGTTACCAATTACTAAGTTTCTTCCACGTTTCTTACTCTGGAAATTACTGAGACACAGAGTCTGGCTCTTTTAGGAGATCCCACAGGCAGACCTGAAAAACAAAAGCTGCTATGAACAGTTGGTTATCTCAGCAGATGTATTCAGAGCTTATATATACAAATTGGAACATGGCTAATTCTAGCTGCTGGTGGACATCAAAATAGTTTTATTGTTAAATTTTTAAGGGGGGATGTGTAGAAAGAAGAGGAATACATTCTAGGGAAAAGGACTATTTGAACATTTATGAAATTTGGGAGGTATTACTGGCAAATAAGTCACTTTGACTGTATCATAGAGTGTGCAATCCAGGGTCTGTCAAAAATGATACTGCAGAGAAAGGAAATGGTTTAATCATAAAAGACTTTGTATAATATGATAATATGTTTCATATACTTTAGGCAAAGGAAACTATTTTAACAGTGGAAAATTGTAAAGGTGCAAATTGTGACCCATCCCACCATTCTTTTGACATTGTTTCTGTAAGTGCTGACTCTGACTAATATGTAACTTGTAGATAAATACCATGTTTGCATAAGAATCCTAGAAACTAACTCCAAAAGATACAGACTCCAACCTCCAGGCATCCCAGCTCTGGGAGATTTGTTGACCTTCAACCAGGGAACCAGGATGACGCGGAGCTAGGATGGCTAAATCAGGATGATGCACACTGGGCCATCACTGTCCTTGTCAGAATGGACTGCGCTTGTCTTCATGCAGAAAACTTTTCAACCTTCTCCCTTGATCTCTTTGTTCTTCTACCTTTCTCCTTCCTTATAAAAACCTCTGCTTCCACTGAGACACAGAGATGGGCTTTGTGACATGAGTCCTCCATCTTCCCAGGAGATGGGCTTTGAGACAAGAGTCCCCTGTCTTTTCAGAGAGTTGGGCTTTGAGACAGTCCCTTTGAGACAACCCACCTCCCAGATGGCTGGCTTCTGAATAAACCATTTTCCTTTCCATCAGTACCTGCCTATTGAGGACTGGCTTTCAAAATGGTAGGCAGCCAGACCTGCATTCCATTACAGTTTTCAGTGACTCATCTGTGACAATGTGGATCTCAATAAGGCCCAGAAGGCCCAGGTTGGGAGTCCCAGGTGACCTTGCATTCAGTTACTCTATGAAATATTTTTAAACCCTGGAGCAGAAACACAGGGTGCATATTACAGAAGATTCAGACTTAGACTGGGAATTCATGGAAGGTATATTTTGGAAAATGACACGTTAAAAGATAATTATCAAAAAAGGTTAAAATATCAGGTAAAATATTGACTGTCATGCAAATATAAAACAAACAGATGTTAAAGATTGTATTTCAGTCATGATGGAAACATACAGATGTTATAACTGGTGGAAAGACCAAATATACAAATGCTTAAATACAGTCCATAATTTAGGTCATGACTTACCTAGGAAAAGGAAAACACTCTCTCCTGATAAACTAAAAACTATGTAAACATCCTAGGTTCTTATAAAGTTGAATTGAGAGTATCCCTAAATTTAACATATTGATATTACAGATGATATCAAATGGGTTTTTGATAGCAATCTCAGAAGATTTTTTTGAGATTGTGACATCTCTTTATGGGTTGACAGTGTCCTCAATAACTGATCATCTCCCCTGGGAGTTCCAAAATAAACAGACTTTCTGAAACCTGAAGAAGACTGGTTCCTAGGAATTACTAATATCTGTGTGTGAGTGATCTGCACAAACCTTGGAATTTTAACTCCATTTCATGGAAACCATCAAAAACCTATTGTCACTGAAAAAAAGGTAAGAAAAGAAAATTAAAGGTATACATTAGGAAGGCATAAAATTTTCTTTGTTCACACTGACATGATTATTTATGTAGAAAATCTGAGAGAATTGACCAAAAACCTTTCAAAACTAATAAACATTATAAGTCATGTTGCAGTATAAAAGATTACTATACAAAGGACCATCACTTTCTTCTATACCAGCAATGAACAAGTAGAATTTGAAATAAAGAAGACAATATTATATACATTAGCATGCCCCAAAATTAATTTTTTAGGCATAAATCTAACAATCTGTGCAAAAATTATATGAGAAAAATATAAAAGTATAATGAATAAAATAAAAGAAGAACTGAATAACATGAGATGTTCCACATTCATGCATAAGAAGATTCAATATTATTAAGATATCAGTTCCTTCCCACTTGGTCTGTAGATCTAGTGCATTCCTAACCAAGATTCCAAAAATTTATTTATGGATATTGAGAAACTCACCCTGAAGTTTATAGAGAGAAGCAATGAACACAGAATAACCAACACGATTTTGAAGGAGAAAAACAAATATGGAGGATTGATGCTCTTCAACTTCAAGACTCACTATAAAGTTATGGTAATCCAAACAAGGTGGTACTGGTGAAAGAACAAAAAGATCAATGGAACAGAGTGAAGAGCCCAGAATAGTTATCTGAACTTTGACAAAAAAGCAAAAGCAATACAATGGAACAAAGAGCATCTGAACAAATGGTTGAACAACTAAACATACACATACAGAAAAAAATAATGAATCTCAACACAGACCCTATATTCTTCACAAAAATTAACTCAAATGTAAAATGTATTTTGACCCAACTGCAAAATACAAAACTATCTCTTAGGAGATAACCTAGATGACGTTGGGTATGGTAATGGCTTTTTTGATACAACACTAAAGACATTATTTATGAAATAAGTAATTGATAAGCTGAGCTTCATTAAAACTAAAACTTCTATACTGTGAAAGACACTGTCAAGAAAATAAAAAGACTACCCACCAACTGAGAGAAAATATTTGCAAAATACACACACAACAAAGGTAATATGTATTACCCAATGTATACAAAGAACCCTTAATACAACAATGAGGAAACAAAGAACCTGATTAAAAAATGGGCAAAATATTCAAAGAGATAGCTCACCACAGAAGATACACAGATGCCGAATAAGCATATTAAAATATGTTTCATGTAATATGTCATTGGACAACTTCAAACTGAAAAAAAAAGACAATTAAAATGCATTACACACTTATTAGAATAGCCCAACATGGAAGACTGACATCAAATGCTGGTCATGATGCAGAACACCAGGGGCTCTCATACATTACTGGTGAGAATACAAAATGACATAGCCACTTCAAAAGACAGTTTGACTATTTTTTGTTTTTATTTTTTTTACAAAACTAAATATGCTCTTAGTTGTAGCTGGTAAAGCCCAAGAAGTGTCCAGAGAAATGGAAGTCATTTATTTAGTTATAGCATAAGTTATATCTAGAAAGATGATAGAATAGTATGTTTCTAAAACAGAGGAAGGGAGATGGGGGGAGAAACTTCATTGACCTACTGAGGAACTTTTGCTTTTTGAATTGCGGCTATCAGGTGTCACTGAAATATTTTAAGCAAGGAATTGGCATAATATGATGTTATTTTAGAAAGGTTGATCTATTGGCTATGGGTAGGGTGGATTGTAAGGGCTTGACATAAAAATAGAGTGATTTTAAGTTAGGGCAAGATGTGAAGTTTAAGAATATTATATTTGTCTTATTTTATCACATTTTATTATTTACCTAATAACACATATTCTCATGTGTTATCATTTTGAATCTTGTTGTTAGAAAACCAGATCAACAGGTTAATGGGAATCAGAAAGAAAAATAGGTGTATCATATTTTGAATAAAATAGGAATTTTGAAAGTGGACTTTATGCAAGATAGGATAAAAAGTGAAAGGTTGATTCGGATTGATCACATGTTTTTAATTTTAGATGTCAGAGACTGGTATGGCAAAAATAGACTGTCATGTGAAAATATGGTTTGAAGGAAAAATAATTAATTTATGGTCTGCTGAAATTTAGTATTTTAGGACATCTCCAATGTGTGCATCTAGAAATATAGTTAGACTCTAGGTACTCAACAGCATTATTAATAAAGATTTGGAAGTCTTTCATATATACATTAACATCAAATTTATGAGACCATATTAAATTACTTAGTGACATAAATTTACACATGCATTTTCTTCTAAGCTCCAAATCCAACTTATCACATTAAAATAATTCCTCATTCATTTCAACTACTCAGATAAGAATTTGTGATACTTTGAAAGCAGCTATGTCATCTATGAAAAATAGAACTTGCCAAGTAAATACAAGGGTAGTCAAATTTTTCAATTGAGGAAAGAAATAGTAAACTGCTCAGGAGAAAAAAAATTGTTTTCAAATATCTAAATGTGTTCTAGGAAAGCAGACATTAAAAAAAATCATGTACCTTCTTCAACAGATTACAAACTGTCAGAGATCAAGAACAGAGATCAAACCTGGTATACTAATTGAAATGCCTTGGTAATTGTAAAATATTTATTGACTGGAGAAATAATTGACTACACTATTTCAAAAGCCCTTCCAACAGAAGCAGTAGCACTAAGAACAAAAATTGCTGGCAGGTGAGAGTGGGAGCCCTGGCTGTGGTACTAACCAGAGATGTGAGTTTGGAAAAACATAGCTAACAGCATAATTATAATAATAGCTACCTAACAGGTTTATAATGAAGAATAAATAAAATAATGCATATGAAGAAAGTAATGAAAATATAATTTCTGCTCAATAAATTTAAGATGAAAACAACTCTATTTGATAATGCATACTAATAGAAGCTTGCTGTTTCTTCCACTCTAACCTCATTTTACTCCTAAAGAGAAATTATATAGATATATTTTAGTTGAGTAACAATATACTGATTGGGTCACAGTACCTTTAGTGGAGTTCCAACTCTTCTGAAAAAGGATAAAGTTGGTGCCCACATGGGGTTAAACTGTAGCATGCTGTCTCTTTTTAATGAGACTGGAGAACAAAGTCAACTTTAGAGGTGTCTGTGCTTTGAGATCTGTTTCTCCACAAGGACACCTGGGGTAGGAGTCTGGGACAGTTCTATTTCACGTATTGGAGGAAAAATAATCTTTTGTTAGAATGTTGTTCTCGAGATATCTTCTTGATGGCTGGTATGCTTTTCTTGGTCTGGTCTTTTGTACCACCAAAATTGTGATAGTATAGCTGAACATTACTGTGGACTGAAGGAAAGAAGGTTTGAAAGAGGTTCCTCTGTCCAAATTCGTTCCAGGCCTTAGAACTGACTGATTTGATTAAAAGCAGTCCTCCTAATTGTCCATTCAAGGCATAGGGAAGATTGCATTAGCATTTGTGACCAGACATGATAGTACTATAGAATTAAAATGGGGAGAATAAAGAGGTTACTGTTACTTCTCTGAACCAGGAATTTGAAACTTTTTTATCTTTTCCCATCTCTGTATTATATATTTGTATATTTATTGTTTCCCTTTATAATATTGTATTTTTTTTACTTTGGTTTCTGTAATGATGTATACATAAAACCAGATCTACTATTTACAGTAAGCATCCATAATTTATCTATAATATTGTGTTCCAAAAATATTTATTGAGAATTTTCTCTTTGTAGGTCAATATACTAAGAGCTCGGAAGCATGCCAAAAGGAGCTAGATATGCATTGCCCTTATGACACTCCCAGTATAATACAGGAGAAAAGTAGTATAGATAATACAGTAAGATGAGGGTAAGTGTTTTAAAATCTGAAAATTGTGATGACATTAACATAAAATAGGTCTCCTTGAAATACAAGGTGAAGAATTGAGTTACACATACAAAATTTGAGATAAAGGCAACATAAATGGGCTGAATATAAAAAAGAGGCCAGCATTGAGTGGAGCAAGCTGAGTATACGACAACAAGATAAACAAATCTATGAAAGTGAAGATGTAAAGAAAGACTTTTTTTGTGGCTTGGACTGTAATATACTTTTGCAACAAGCTCTCAGGTTGTTCTTTGGCTTTCATTTCTTTAAATAAAAATATTTATTGATCATCTACTATACATGTCAGGCCCTGTGGTATTGGCCACTGAACAAAATAATCTAATCCTTCTTTGCATGAAGTTTACAATCTAACGAATCACACAAAGCGAAAAATTTAAAATCATACAGAATATTCTATATCAAGATAAGAGCTTTGGAGAAAGTTGAAACAACATAAGAGTACAGAGAGTGCTAGAGTTGGGAGAGAGAATCTCTAGTTAATACAGATCCTTGCTAAGCAAGTTACAAACCTTGAAGTGTGTTTTTTTTTCTTTATTTTTTTATTTTAATTGTTATTCAAGTACAATTTTCTGTCTTTTACTCCCATCCCAGTCCACCCCCCCAGTGCTCCCCACCTCCCTCCCATTTCCACCCTATGTGTCCTTTATATTTGTTTTTGTCCATGTGTCCTTTATATTTGTTCCTATAATCCCTTCCCTTTTCCCCCTGAAATTCCCTCCCCTCTCCACTCTGGTTACTGTCATCCCATTTTCTATTTCATGTCTTTGGTTATACATTGCTTGCTTGTTTGTTTTGTTGCTTAGGTTCCTGTTAAAGGTGAGATCATATGGTATTTGTCTTTTACCACCTGGCTTATTTCACTCAGCATAATGCTTTCCAGTTCCATCCATGCTGTTGCATGGGGTAGGAGCTCCTTCTTTCTTTCTGCCACATAGAATTCCATTGTGTAAATTTACCATAGTTTTTTGATCCAGTCATTTACTGATAGGCACCTAGGTTGCTTCCAACACTTGGCTATTGTAAATTATGCTGCTATGAACATTGGGGTGCATAGGTTCTTTTGGAATGGTGTTTCAGGGTTCTTGGGATATAATCCTAGCAGTGGAATTGCTGGGTCAAAAGGCAGCCCCATTTTTAGTTTTCTGAGAAAATTCCATACTGTTTTCCATAGTGGTTGTAACAGTCTGCAATCCCACCAACAGTGAACTAGGGCCCCCTTTTCTCCACAACCTCTCCAACACTTGTTGTTTGTTGCTTTGTTTATGATGGCCATTCTTACCGGTGTAAAGTGGTATCTCATTGTGGTTTTAATTTGCATTTCTCTGATGGCTAGCGATATTGAGCATCTTTTCATGTGTCTCTGAATCCTCTGTATGTCCTCCTTGGAGAAATGCCTGTCCAAGTCCTTTGCC